>QZGG01000140.1:0-230968 GCA_006409495.1 Sedum album
ACGAGCGGTAAGTTTATTTCTAATCTCATTACTTACAATCAGATGATAATTGCGTATCTGAGTTACATGGTGAAATCAAGCTCAGTTGTGTTTAGCTCGCTTTTAGTAACTGATTTATGCAACTCACCAATCAATCTTTGAAAAATCATGTGATGCGTAAACGATAAATCACTTATTGTGTAGTACGTAATTTAACAATTATAGAAAATAAAAAACTTTTTCCCTGAAAATGTATTACCTTCAGTTTCTAAGGTTACATTTTAACCTTCAAAATTGCAAACATAACAAAAATATCGTTTGAACATACCAATTCAATTTGTTTTAAGCACCATCTTGCAAGAGGTATAAAATTTACTAGCTTCTTGTATAGTTAGTTTGCAGTTTGCACAACTTATAACATCTGACTGAGACATCCTACATTGGTTTCTTACCTTGAAGATTTTTATTACCTTACGAGAATCTCGCTACCCTCTACGACTATACAACACTCAAAATAATCTGCCATAGTTTCCACTTATCTAATAGTATTAGACGTGTGTTTGCTTTTGGAAGATAAAGATCGATACGATGGCGATGGTATGAAAATAATACAGCCAGAATATCAGCATTGTGAAAACAAATTTTACAAAACAACTAGTCAATATTGAGTCTGTGCTGTTTCTCCTCAGCTTTAGCTACAACACTTGTGTCCTAAGTTAGTAATGATAACTGAATACAGATTCAGATTGACCTTTTCAACCTTGATCATTATTTTGCCTAAAGTCTCAGCCTCTTTTATAGACATCTGTGTCAAAGAACCTTAATGGGTAACCTCATAACTTGGCGGTCTTCTTTAACCGAGTGTTATTACTCTACATACAAAGATATTAACATCTGAGATAACAACGAGGTGTCCTTTCAGAAAACTTTTGACTTACAAGAGAATCATATTGGGCTGAACTTAATCTTACAAAACCTCCCTCTCACATGAGTGTTTCCAATTTCCATGTTCAATAACTGTGTGTTTAATTATGCCCGCAAAAATAATTTATTTACAAGCAGATGACAGTGAGATGAAATTATCTTATATACCAGAAGTGAAAAATGATTGCATATAAATATTTATCCTTTCCTCTCTGGCTCTTTCAATAAGGCAGAGAATAAGTGTAATTTACTTTTAGAGCATGCAGTATTCTCTATAAGTAACAGCAGATCCAGTGACCAAGGTTCTTTGTTCTCCTCCTTATGTAGGTTATGGTTTCTGCCAAAGAAGACCCAGATGCTACCATTCCTCCTGCAGTAGAGGGTCTGCTGCAAGTTCATAAATGTTTAATTGCTTCAGATAGTGATTCTCTGGCTCAATCTGGAGGGGTAATGTCTACCAAGTTTCTAGTTGCTGACACACATGCAGGGAGTTTGATTGGAAAGCAGGGTGCCACTATTAAAGTGATTCAGGATACCTCAAAATGTACAGTTCGTGTTCTTGGACCAGGCGAGCTCACAAATTTTTTTTTTATATACATTCAAACTTCCGGTGGTTTTGCTGCGATTTTTCATTGCGCTTCAGTTATGGTAAATCACTATTTTTGCAGAACATCTTCCGCTGTTCGCTCTTCCTGGAGACAGTCTAGTAGAGATACAAGGAGATCCTACAGGAGTGCACAAGGCAGTTGAAATGATTGCTACTCATTTGAGGAAGTTTTTAGTTGATCATAGCATCATCTCGGTATTTGAGACACAAGTGAGTTTTCCTTTAATTTTAATACTTTTATGCTTAGTACTGAGCTACTTAGCAAAACATCCGAATCTGCAGTTAGTGTGTGTGTGCCTATTTTGATCAAACTTGGCTTCTACTTATCGTTTGAATTTATGTATATATCCTCAATTGATCCAATTTGGTGGACTCTTGGATCCCCTCTTGCATCCGTTGATTGCATTTTTTGGATGCACGAGATTGCGCCACATATGTGCATTTGTCATGTGCACATCACGTGTGTATCACGTGCACAAAACACGTGCAAGTCACGTGTTTCATTAATGCGTTGGCACAATCTGGTGCGTCCAAAAAATGCAATCAACGGGTGCAAGAGAGGATCCACGAGTCCACCAAATTGAGAGGATCCACATGATACATTTCCTAAATATGTATATGCAATTGCTGGTAGGGAAACTTTGGAAGGCCCCTTTGATATCATCAATTTTGGGCTAACAAAGTACATTTTATTTTCAGATGCAAAGGCCAAATACCAGAATCAGTCAAAATACTCCACAACATGATCATTGGGGCCCTCCGCCTCAGGGTACTGGCCGTGGTGGTGGTCATGCGTTTTCACCGAAGCCTCGGTACATGCAACCTTCTGGTCCAGCCGGGCACTTTGATGATTATTATCCCCCGACTGACATGGCGTCTCTAGATAATCAGCCCCGCCATCCTGGATATGGGAGAGACTTGTCTGTGGGATATCAATCATCTAGTATGCAGCCACCACAACCTATTGTTGCTAAGGTGTTTCACTACTTCACTTTGTACATATATTGGGCTGCATAAGTAACTAGGAAGTTCTATGATAACTATTAAACTGTCTGTTATGCGCTCTAGAATTGTTTAGGTTCGTTGTTCATGCAAGAGTCTTTCCTTTGTAGTGGCAGCGCAAAGGATAACGATTTTCAAGACAGGGCAGAAATATAAAACTAGAAAAACTTAGATATCGAGTAGATTCGGCATTATTTAGAATTAGGCAGTAAATTCTCATGAAATCTGAAAATTATGAAAGCTTAAACTTTAAACATGTGGGTGATTAGTTTATATCTTTGAAATGATTAGAAAATGTAAAGTACTGGGAAATAAAGAAATAATCTCACTGAAGCGTTTTTGTTCCTTATTAATTTGATGCAAATAATTTTGCAGGTTACTCATCACATGCAAGTCCCCCTGTCTTATGCTGATGCTGTTATTGGTGCATCGGGAGCTAATATAAGCTACATACGCCGAGCTAGTGGAGCAGCTATTGCCATACAAGAAACCATGGGACGACCTGACCAGATGACTGTTGAAATATTGGGATCAGTTGCTGAAATTCAAATCGCTGAGCAACTAATACAGGTACTTTTTTTTTGAAATGCTCATATCATCCTCTTTAGCATTGTCATAAAATATATCGTAAATTTAAGATCAAGGCAATAAATGTTTATATTCTTATCTGTGGAGGCCTTCAAGGCTACTCGTGGTAGCCGCAAAGATCTGCTGGTATTTTCTTATATGTGCTGTGTAGATGTCGATAATTTTAGGTGTTCATATTGTTTGTCAAGTTATACAATTTCCTGTTAAGGGTGTTGTTTATACCCGTTTGACCTTTGTATTTCAATATACTTTCTTTCTGAATTCTGAAATTAGACCTTGCCTATCTTAGAACTTCATGGCTGAAGCAACAACCACGACACGGCATCCGGTCAGTGAAACATACAATCAGGTCCACAATCCGTATGCCAATAATCAGGCTCCACCCACCAACCCGGCCGGTCATATAGCCCACATGGCACCACCTGGAGAATATGGCTCAGCAGCTTATGACAGAAATTATGGATATTGAAGTATATGTTTTTCCTAGAGATTCTTAGGTTTTTTCAAGAATACAAGATTCTCTCAGCTATTTAAGCTTTCAAACATCTGAGCTGAGTTATACCAAGCGATTTGTTCGGTCCAACTTTTGTTTCACTTATGTCATTTGATAGTGTGCATGTGTTTTAGTATTTCCTATTTTGAATCAATACTCTAAGTCCCTAACGCGCATCTTGTTTTTTATACTTTTTTATTCTTAGTTAATTTTGAAACAATCGAAGCATGGCGAAATTCTTTAAGAAAATACTAGTTTAATGCATTAGAAATTAAAATTACGTGAAAAACTTTCAAAAACGACAATCGGAAATTATCTAGATTGGTTTGCGTAGCTTTGATAAAAATAGGTTTAATTGTAAATGACCGTCTATATGCGTAGCTTAGATCATATTCCACAAAAGCATATGTTTTCTGTAGATTGCAATATTTCATTCGATGACTTGTTTAACGTTTGTCATTCCATTCAAATATTTCGTTAAATATATTAATTTTTAATATTTTTATTATAATACACCCCATATGATAAATGGATTTCACTTTTACCACTTCTATAATAACTTTCGTTATCATTTAACCTAATCTAAGATGTGGATTTTCGATGGATAGCTAATGACGGTAATTATAAAGTTTTATTGATTGTAATATTACATTATATCAGTGGTATCGTGAAATATATCTTATTATGAGGGTTATTTTTTATAATTAACCATTAATGTTGAATTTTCTTTCAAAATGTCAACTAAGAGTTAAGGGTTTTCAAATTTGTCAAGATCGAGTTTGAAGTTTTGATATTGTCCTCTTTTTGGGATTAAAATCGTGTGATCCTCTTTGGTATCGTTCGATGTGACAAAACCGAATGACGTGCCCGAGCCTCGTCCGAAACAAAACTTGGAGTTTCTTGAAAATTAGAAAACATGCGTTATGAAATTATATTTTTGTAATCATTGATTATTTTGTTACCAGAGGATAAACATACTATTTAATCACCAATCTATAAATGTATAATTCATACATTATAAATAGCTAACGTCTCTAATGACTTGCTGGAAATGAACTTTAGGTTCATGGGTTGGGCAATCTAACAGTTCGACCATGTTGTTATTCTTCAGGAGTGCGATGATAATCCTCCTAAAATTATGATTGAATATGCATATCTGGACACAGATCAAAACAGTATGAAACAAGTTTCTCTTGAAATTAATCTGTGATAGAAAAATTATCAGAAGTTAATTCGATTGTTATTTTTGACCAAATACTTGAATAATAAAAACGTACCATATGAAATTGGATTAGGATAGAATTCGAATCCACTCCAAATGCATCAGAGAAATCTAACTCTCACAACTTAGTCTTAGTTGTATAAAAATGGAATCATCATCTGTTTGTAGCAAATAATAACTAATGATCTCAAATATGACATAAGAAATCAAGATTATACAAATAGTTATACTTGTAGTTCAAGAAAGTTCGTGTGCAGAAGGTTAGAATTTTAGACGCAATATATATGGTATTTCTCTAACTCTTCAGGTGTACACGTCATTTTACCTTTTGATTAATATTTTCATTTATAATTATTTAAATTGAGTTAAAAGATTGAATTATATAACCCAATAAAATTGGATCTTGGGGGACATCAAAGTTTGGTAAGACATGAGGACATCATCTCAACCGTTGGTTTTAATTGACTTGACGGTTTAGATTAAATTAGTTTTGAATTAAAATAGCTGGTTGAATTAGCAAAATACACGGACTGTTGTGAATGATGGTTATCAATATCAATTGTTTGATGAATAGAATTCACATTCCGTCTCACAAAAACTTGCTTGTCCTTTTTAGAACTGATTCCGTGTTTAAATATGTTGAGAAGATACGGTTCATGACAAATCACTAACAACTCATTGTTTATCATAGATGTAAATCATGCAATTTCATTTATCTTAAAACTCAGACGTATCCCTGCAGAGGTAACATTCATATAAGCTTCTAATATCATTCAACATCGCGTAAATATATGTAGAACTCTTGTCGCAATATAGCATTAAAATCCAAGTGAGTTAAATCTGTGCGCAAACACTAATGCTTATTTCTTTTTGTTTTCTACTTAGTCTTACTCAAAGTCTCAACTAAGTTAACTATATATCAATCCTTACTGAAGCAAATAATCCGTACGCAAATGGCAATTATCCGGACAGGTTCGAGTCATTAAATATGAGAAGAATCCATGAAAGACATTGAAGTTGATATTAAGTGCGTTTCTCAAACAGTTCATTACAAGCTCAAGTCTCAAACTGTATCTATGAAATTAGCTACTCATGACAATAACTAAACACATCATAAAAATTAAAACTGGATGAGTACTTGATGACTCCTCTATCTATTTTAGGAAGAAGTGGAATTTGGGGCTACGGTTTACCCACTGAGTTGTTGTTTCTCCTCTGATATGGCCCTCCATTTATAATGCTTTATCACTCGGTAATAACTGTCCTAAAAATCAAGAAAAACCTTTTAAATCTATTAGATCCGAGTTCGATTTCTGGTGGGGGCAGAGCAGGGGTCATACGAGATAGGATAGAGGGGAATAATTAAGTTGGCTTGAGAATGGGGTTGTCCATTCTTTGACCAATTTTTTGTAAAAAACATTTTAAATTTGATATTCATATACGATCTGGTATCGGCCGCGCAATGCAACTGCAAGTACACAAGCGATGTGGGTGTTGCGCGGACAGTATCGGGTTTAATTTCAGCCAATTCTTTGGTTCGGCCCATTAATCCAGTTAAGCTCGTTTCTCAGTCATTTAACCCAAAAATTTTCCAAGCCTTTTAATGTATGTGAAACATGAAATTATATAGAACAAATGAAATTAGTGATACAAATAAATTAAAAAATATGAATTAAATATGATAAATAAACATATCAATCGAGTCATCGAGTATATACTTTAACGAAAAAGGATACACGCTAACTACCGAGTTTAGTCTTTTGCAAGATCATGTTCCCATTGACCCGTTATCTCTAACAACTTGGTACGTTTTATCAAGAAATCAACCACAAGGCCTGCCGTGAATTATGATCATTTACTGTTTCCATACCATATAAAAAATATTTATAATGAATGTATCATGTGGATTTATCTATTTTGGTGGACTCGTGAACCTGATTTTGCATCTGTTGATTGCATTTTTTCAATGCACCAGATTATGCCAACACATTAATGAATGTGAGTTGCACGTGACATGCACATGACAAGTGCAATGACGTGGTGCAATATGGTGCATTGAAAAAATACAATCAACGGATGGAAAGTGGGGTTTACGAGTTCACCAAAATAAATGGATCAACATGATACAATCCCAATATCTATATGCTCAATCGAGAAAGTACAAATCAAGGATAAAGGAATAAACTAACATGCTTACACTAAGATATTATAATGAGGATGAAAAGATCAAATATAACGAGACAAAATATCATCTATACGAAGAGGTATAAAAGTAGCAGGTCCATGTTTTTGAACCTTATATCACTTGTCCATTTAAGTTAGATTATCTAACTAATTAATATGGCAGGCGAATAGAATCCGTCTTGTAAGAAAATTTAAAACTTGTCTAGTCACTAAAACAAGTTTTATACCTTACCCTTTGGTTTTACTTGAACAGTATATTCTCTTTAAATGACAGCACTCTTTCCATTTCATTCCCTCCTCTCTCTTGTGTCTCTTGTAAACCAAGATTCCAAAATGGAATCACAAGAGAATGATCATATAGAAAGTAACTCCAGGGAACAACACAAGGAGATAACATGCTATGAATTCGGGTTTGGGAGGTCATATGAGTGTTTTTTGCAAAAGAGGGTTTACAACAGCCCAAGCCCTAGGGGGGCACATGAACATCCATAGAAAAGACAGGACCGAGCGTAAACTAAACCCTTCTTCCTCCTCATCTCCAAATCATGGAAGTAACAACTCCAAGCTTTGTTTCTACTAAATAGCACATGATTTCATACTTATCATAGCTACCATTATTCATTTTAACCTAATTTTCATCATTTTAAGCCTAAATTTTCATCCTCATTGCATGCATCCAGGGGTTGTCATGGACGTGTCAGGAAACAGATTCTCGAGTCCTTTCAGTAAGGAAAAATGGCGCTGTGTTAGTTCAGGAGCGCATACTGGACTCCTTTCATCGCATGCAGTTGAAAAAATCGGGAAGAAAAAATTACCCAAAGGAGGATTTAACATCCAACATCATGCTGTAGAAGAGCTGGATTTGGAGCTTAGACTGGTCATCAATCATGATACATAGGTTTCTAATTTACTAATATATTGCATGTCATATTCTGTGTACGATATTACGCGTGTTACTCTACATCATCTTCTTTGCTTTGTTCTAAATTGTAATAACTAATAACCCTTGTGTATTTATTATTGTTCAATATCATATCAATCTTGGCTTGGCTTTTTCTACAACAGTTTCAAATAAACTGATTAAGAGTGATATGCCTCTCAGAGGTATTCCTTAAGACGAAAGTAGTTACAGCTATCTTCATCACGCACAGATGGGCTGTATATATTAATAAATAGTTTAGTGTGTAAGATAAATGCATAATCACCCATTGCTAGTAAAATATGGAGCAGACTTTTTCACACGCTAGGATATTTTTACAAAGTCGCATGAGCCATTCATATAAAAAAGAATTAAATGCCAGCAACAAACAAAAAACAAAAAAGATGACCGTCTTGTCTATAAGTGTTTATAAGTGAAAGAATATGAATAAGCACCCCACACATTGGATCATGTGGATCCATATATTCATATTCATATGAACAAGTGAAAGATTGTATCACGTGGATCCATCTATTTTAGTGGATTCATGAACCCCCTCTTGCATCCGTTGATTGCATTTTTTCAATGCAACAGATTGTGCCAACACATTAAGAGACATGTAAGTTGCACATGTTTTGCACGTGACATGCACATGACACATACAAGATGGTGCATTGAAAAAATGCAATCAACGGATGCAAGAGGGGGTTTACGAGTCCACCAAAATAGATGGATCCACATGATACATTCTCTTATTATATATACTACCCTCCGTCCCTATTTGTTTGTCCAAAAGCATAAATTGCACGATAAGGTAGAAAAAAGGTATAAAATATGTGATGGAGAATAAGTGGTTTATAAATATATGAGTACAAAAATAGAATATGTGGTTGATATTGAAGGAAAGAGGACAAACTTAAGGGACACTAAAAATGAAAAGTGGACAAACATTTAGGGACAGAGGGAGTAGTAATTTGTTGCACATAATGTGCAAAGTGTTGAGGGATTATAAAAATATTAAAATTATTGAATTAAATTAGGTTCACTACTACAGATCATCTTTATAACAGTGCTTTTTTTTGCCCTTTAGCAGCGCTTCTTGAAGCGCTGTTGAAACGTGTGCTGTTGTAAATCACTGATCTATAACAGAGCTTTTTATAAAAAAGCGCTGTTGTTTATTAAAGTTTTTACAGCGCTTAAAAATAAATAAGCGCTGTTATATATATAGATTAACAACAGCGTTTATACATAAAAGCGCTGTCATTTATTGTATTTTATACAACGCTTAAAATAAAACGCTGTCAAAAATAAGGGACTTACAACATCGCTTACACGAAAAGCGCTGTTAAAAACTTTCACTCACAACCACGCGTAAAACCAAAAACGATGTCGTTTAAATAACATATTACACAGCGTTTTTATTTAAGCGCTATAAAATAATAATTATTTTTAATAATTAGAAAATTAAAATAATTAGAATATTAAATATTACATCATTTAAGAAAAAACGCTGTAAAAAATATAAACATACAACAGCGCTTTTACTTTAAAAGCGCTGTTGTATTTTTACAATTTTACAACGTTTTTGGTACATAAGCGCTGTAAAAGGTTGTTTATTTTAAAATAATTAAATCGATATTTTTATGTATTTTCTAATTTTACAGCGTTTCCGTATAAAATTGTGTAGAATTTTATCCAATCAAACGCTAAAATTGTGTAGAATTTTATCAAAGGACAAATAAGCAAGAAACGATCAGATCTGAACTTTATAAAGTCTTCTTTGTCACTCCCTTCTCTTACTACTTCAATTGTGATGTATTTAGCTATGTCTAGATAATTTAATGGGTTAATTCCAGAAAACCACCCGTATAATAGGCATAATTAAAGAAAACCACCCCTATAATACGTATTTATAGAAAACCACCTCTATAAAGTGCGCCGTTAGCAATTCACCACCTCGTTACTGTTCCGTTACAAGAACCGTCAAATCTTGGTGTACACGTGCAAAAAAGCGCATTAGTTATGATATTTTACAGAAAACCACCTATATAACGCTCAAAATTACAAAAACCACATATAAATTAATTATTTACATAGAAATCATGTTTTTTTGATAGCGGTTACAATGGGTATAATTCGTCTAAGATCTCATACATGAGAATCATATTCTAATCACTAGTAGCACAGGTCGCAACGGACACCTTCACCCAATCATTGACAAGCATGTTTAGCCAATCAAACGCGCATGTCTCTCCGCTCTGCTTACACGACCACTTCATTAACACCGACGCGAACAAGCCCCACGTCCAAAGGCAAGCAAGGAAGAAAGCCTCCTGCACAACACACACAACCTCCTCGCTCGTGCGGAGGAAAGAAAGACCTCCTCGCACGAGGCGGGAGGAATGAAGCCCCAGAAAAGTCTGAGGAAAAGTGGTGAGGCCAGGGTCCGAACCCTGGCCCTTAGACATGTTTTATTAAATAAAAATACATCACATGTTTTAGTTTCTATGTTTTTAATGCTAATTATATAATAATAAAACATTTAATTTTTTTTATTCCTTAATTTTTTAAAATATACATAATTTTTGAATAATGATTAATATTTTTAGATTAAATGATGAAAACATATTCATATCTTATTGTTGCATAAAATAGTGTATTATGTTTCATGAACCTTATTTTTATTTAATAAATGGTATGTTTCATGAAAAATGATGTATTATTTCATGAAAAAATATTAATATATATACATACCATGAAAGGATATGAAAATCGCCACGCATATTAGGTGGTTTTAGTGTATTAATATATATACAGAGGTTGTATCAGTGGAACCCTCCTTTTCATGGATCCATGGATCCCTCTTTGCAATCGTTGATTGCATTTTTTGTGTGCACCAGATTGCGCCACGTAATTGCACATGACAAATGCACACGTGATATGCACATGACAAATGCACAGGTGAGTTGCACATGCTTCATTAATGCGCTGGCGCAATCTGGTGCACACAAAAAATGCAATCAACGGCTGCAAAGAGGGATGCATGGATCCATGAAAATGGGGGTTCCACATGATACTTTCCCTATATATACATATGAATACAATTAATATATTGATTAGGAAGCAAAACATTACAAAATGATAAATATATTACTGCTCAAGGTGTTGTACGGAGATTCTCCCTTCTAAAAAAATCAATTGAACTAAATATGTAAGAATAACAACCTCACCCAAAAATCATTTTAAGAAGAAAAAATACCAAGCATCATATGAATGTTCTCTGGAGGCGGCCACTTATGCATTTCTTCTATGTATCCACAATGCTACCATCGTGAAATGTGTGCCTTGATTCAAAATTTTACAACTCACCCTTATCGCATTTATTGATTTTTTGAGATTCGTACTGGGGCTTCCGAGGGTTCCATAGATATTGGAGTCGTTAAATTTTGGTAGATTGATTCGATATAATGACCCATAAAGACTGGAGTATTGGAGGAGATACTTTAGTTTAGAAACGTCAGGTATCTTTGACATAATTGAATGTGGGATTATGGTAGCGGCTGTTAATTGTCCTACTGAGGTTAGATTGAGAGAGGTCGGATCGCCGAACTGCTATTTTCATGTGAATCCAAGAGGTGTGTTGGTTGTGAACATTTAGGCCACCTGAGTGATGTTGATAATGGTCAAATAATTTACTCATTGTTATGTAGGCGATATTCAAAAATTAAAAATACATTTCTATCATTGGAGATGGGAGACCAACACGTTCAAATTTGGTGCTGCTCCTAGCTACTCTATTAACACCCCATCTTACCGGTCACAAAATGCAACACCCCAACGCTACACCTCAAAAAACACTCAAAGAAAAGGAGAATTTTTGAGAGAGGAGGAAGAATCCTAACGGAAGAAGAGAATCAAGGTTCGGGAGGACACAATCGACACATCGTTACAATTCAGAGTTAGTTGTTCTCTCTTTTTTGGTTGTAATACTTCTCAATCATGTATGTTGATATTTTATACACGACTAGTGAGTAGTCATCCATTACGGACCCTGCTTGTAATCCAACTCTAACTTATGCGATTGATACCATGACTCTAATGTGATTTTGAATGATTACAATTCTATGTGGTACCAATTTTATTGATTACCACAAGGTGTTCGACAGAATGTTTATATGCATGATACTAAAACATTGCTATCAAACTAAAACAATAAAGTCTTGGTTGGAATTCAATAGAATTATCTTTATTGTGTTTGCGATTACGACAATAACCAAATATCGCAGAGTGATACACTAATCCTTAATATTAATTTAAACACTTTATTCACACAACGACCTTTGGTGGTTGACGATTTGAGCTGAATTGAATCAACAAACCGACAGTGAGATTCATAGTTTAAGGTGCGTGCTTGAAAAATGTAAATACAACGACAATTGGTCTAATTTGATTGATGCGTGGTTACTTTTTATTCATTTATAACATGTTAGAGTTGGTTGAAACTGTATTTGAGTTTGATGCGCAAGTAGGTGAAACAGTACTTTAAAATATTTTTCTTAATTTGTAATTATTATTCTTACAACTTGAGAAAAGAATCCTTTATTCAATCTAATAGCCGACTGAAACAAGGCTTTACATAGTGCATAAGTTTTTGTTTGCTCCTTTAGGCTTGATGCGGTCTTACCGAAATATATATTGTTTGGACAAAACAATGATCCTCTTAACCAGATGTGTCAAAAGGTTAAATTCTCACTCTCAAAATTACTCTGTCGGGGAGCAACTAGCCAACTTGTCATTAGCTTAAGCTTTGTGCATGTTTAGAATATTTACTTTTACTTAGAAAAGTAACTCATCTTAAAAATCCAGACGTTAAATTCTCACTCTCAAAATTACTCTGTCGGGGAGCAACTAGCCAACTTGTCATTAGCTTAAGCTTTGTGCATGTTTAGAATATTTACTTTTACTTAGAAAAGTAACTCATCTTAAAAATCCAGACGGATTGAAGACCGTTTATCAAAAAACTTATTTATGGATCTTCGATAACACGCAAACAAAAACCTCGACCCAACTTTCCAAATACTTGTTTTGTGGACATGGTAGATAATCATGAGAATCTGTTAATGCCACCAAATGAAATGAACAGCAATAGGGAAGAGCCCCCGATTTTGTACAACATGATGGGAGGACGCTTTTTGAGGCTTGGGAACACTACAAGCGGCGGATTGAATGTTTAACAAAATAGAGCTAGTCATAACATGGAGTATTATTGAGAAAGTATCTACTAATTCTTTTCTTTATGTGACGTAGGTGGTTTCCTCTAAATGTGAGTATTATATAGGTTGTTTTTTGAAATATAGCTCGTGATTGTAATCACGCGCTTAACGATTCTTGTAACGGAATAGTAACGAGGTGGTGAATTGCTAACGGCGCACTTTATAGAGGTGGTTTTCTGTAAATACATATTATAGGAGTGGTTTTCTTTAATTATGCTTATTATATGGGTGGTTTTCTAGAATTTACCCATTTTAAATTTGACAATGACAAATGTAAGTCTGAAATAATGGTGATCTAGATTTAAAGGTGGAGTTTGTTGCACATCTAATTTGATTTCCTATTTCGCGCGGGTGTTTTAAAGTTGGAGTTTGTTTCACATCTAATATGAGGTGATCTAGACGAAGAATGGATTATATGAGTTTGATTACGCATTGGATTGATAATGATTAACCTATGCATAAACAAAATTTATCATTTAAAACGGTAGAATATGCTCATATTGGTGATCTTCTTGATGCCCATGTGTATAGTGAATTGATTGATTGGCATTTACATTATATTGCATTTACTATAACTTTAGATAATGCCTCTAACAATGATGTTCTTGTTGCTAAATTGTCTGATCATTTTATGTTTAGTAGTTTAAACAAACAACTAGTGCATGTTAGATGTACTTATCATATTTTAAATCTGGTTGTGCAAGATGGGCTTGCAATTATTTCACCTAGTATTGAGAAAATTAATGTTGTTGTTAGAAGAGGTTATATCGCAAAAACGGGCAGCTTTAAGTCTTAACACAATTGAAGAATGAAAATTAATGTTGTTAAGTTGTTATATGGCTCTTTGGCTAATTACGGGTCACAAGATGCTGCTGCGAAGAGGCTATCGCGGAGGAAATTGTGTCCATTAGGCCAGACTGGATTGAAAACAGTGGAAGTGGTACAAGCGATGTTCATGTTGTTGTAAAAGATGATTGACACGAAGCTTCAACAACAAGAACATTAAATGTCCATATCCATCTTACTTTTCATTCTTTTTGTTACTGCCAGTTGCTAGAAAGTCGAAGTACGAAATGTTTATATGTTTAGAAATTCGACATTTTGTAGTTCTTCAATTCGTATTTAAAATCTATTTTTTTGCTATTTGTCATGACACTAACTTCCTCGGATATGTACATATGCCTGATAAGTTTGCATTTTATGGTTTTTGTCGACCAATTAGGTTGTTTTTTCTACTGTAACGTCAGATTTTGACTACTTTTTGTCAATATGTAATTTTTTGTTTTGAGTATGTGCCCATTTTTATTTAATCATTTTTATGAGGCCCGAGCCCGTTTAGGCCCAAAAACTCGAGCTTCTCATAGATAGCGGGCTTTGTAAAATTTCCTAAACATAGCCTGAAAATTTGCTAAAGTCCATCTTATTTCTGACAATTAGGGCTTGATCTTGATATAAAATATTTGGACACGATCCGAGCCCGTTGAACAACCCTGCGTACACGTATGATATAACAAACTCCATACTTATTTTACTTCATATAAGAACAACTTTTTTGAATGGTTTTTGATATATTATAATCGTTTGATTAAATATTCACACTACAAACATGTCCTTAGAGATTAAAGGCCGTGATGTTGCTCCTAATCCCAACATGTACACAAACATGAAAGTTATCGATGAAATATGCACAAAAACGTCGCTAAATGTTATATCCATATGCGAGTAGTTAAAGAAAATAATGAATAGTGACATCATATTTTACATGAGTAAAAGGGCTTGAAAGTAGTTCAACATAATTCACAGTTTGTTAAGCTTTCTTTGAATTTTTATGTACGAACACGAATCATACGAATCAAACAAATACAAAGTTCAATATGTTTTAAACTTTTCCAACGTATTTGGTCTAAAAGGTAATTGGTTCAAGCCTTTCTGAGTGCATATGGATTGAGTTGGTGAGATGTACTATCTATGACTAATATTAGGAATATTTATTAGAAAACCTTTCTCCCGGGAAATTCTTTTGACTTTTTAAATTTTTTTAATTTCTTTTGCTTTAATATTAATTTTGTTTCTATTGGAAACTGATAAGTCCTTTAATTCAACTTAAACAAACTAGACTTGAAAATATTTGTTTGTTTTGATTGTTCAAAAATGTTAATTTTGATTAAAAAGCGGCTATTTAAAAAGGATTAATTGCCCAAACTACCCGTAAAATACATCTTTCCCCCCAAATCACCCATAAAATATTTTCTTCCCAAAAACCACCCTGCCGTTACACACTCCTTCTAATTAACCACTAAACGTTATCGCGTGTATATCAAACGTTGAATAATTAATTTAATAAATAAAATAAAAAAATAAAAAAGAAAGAAAAGAAAACCTTACACGCTATGAAATCCCTAATCCCTAAATTATTGCCGCCAGCCACTTCATCCAAACCCTTCCGAGTTTCGACAGCCACTTCATCCAAACCCCTTGATTGCGACAACCTCTTCATCCAAATCCCAGATCTGCACGTTCTACTAAGTAATCGTCATTGCCGACAACCACGTAGGTTTCAATCTGATTCTACACACTTTAGCCAGGAACGTTAATGTTTGGTCAGATCGTCTTACTACATCTCCGTTCGCAGCTTCCCATCGACCTATAGTTCTAATTAAAAAGCGCGTGATTTACATGGCCACGCACATTAGATGGAAAAGTGGATGACGTTAATATTTAGTAGTTAATTGGAAGGAATGTGTAATGGGAGGGTGGGTTTTTGGGAAGAAAATATTTTACGGGTGGTTTGGGGGAAAAGGTGTATTTTACGTTGGTTTGGCAATTAACCATTTAAAAAACCAGATCCGAAATGGAGAAGAAAAAAATAGCAAAAGTCGCTAGTGAGGAGCCCAACTGAAAAATTGATAAAGGCGACAACAACAGAGGAATTCTTAGGTTTGCGCTTGGGCTAGGGAGCTTTGGCAACACAAAAAATGAAGAAAATTGTTCCTCAAACTTTGGAACTAACTTTTCCAATCATGTGGCTGCGAGCAATGTTTGCTATTATGAGAAGTTGTCCAAGGGGGCGAAAGAATGGAGATGGTGTTTGATTGAAATGGTGTTTGCGGCAAAACCTTGTTCAGAAAGAATTAGAGGGTTTGCAATTAACAAATGGGGGATGAAGGACTTATCACATGACGAAGTGGGGTTGGCCTAGTGGTTAGGCACCCACTCCTGGACCAATAGGTCTCGGATTCGAGTCATGGGGTAGGAGTGAATTTCGATAATCCCTTTAAAAAAAAAGGACTTATCACACGAGGTAGATTAATTAGGGCATTTTTCAAAATTCAACTCCATATTGAAGGAAGTCAAAGACAAGGTGATTGATCAGGGTTCATGGACTTTCAATAATAGGCCGCTTGTTTAAAAAATATTGTGACTGAATTAGAACTACTCACCGAAAATGGATCTTCTCTGCCAATTTTGGTAAGATGGATTTCCAAGGCTTAACTCTTATCTGAGGCATCCAAATATGTTGAGTAAGATAGACAGCCTGATTGGAAAGCCTGTGAGATCTAATTATTTTACTAAAGGGGATGATATCAAGCTTAAATGCCACTTTCAAATCCAAACCCGTAATTTTGATGGCGTGATAACTAAGGTTCTTTTTTGACAAATCTGTGAAGCGGGTCATTGGAGTAATTCTTTCACGCATCACAAGCGGGTCATTGGAGTAATTCTGTTATTTTATCTTATGAAATATTTCTAATTTATGCACTATTATCACACAATCAAATTGAATTTTTACATTCTTTCCATATAATCCAAAAAGGCTTTGGGTTACATCAACTTTCATGTTCCGTATAAAAAAACTAATTCCACAGTTCTTTGTGGAAGTCCATGTAAACATCTCGAATACCTTCACTAAAATACCGCAAGAACTCCTTGACTCTTATGGTATGGAGGTATGAAGCTTATGTTACAAGTAAGTGAAACCACTCTCATTCAAGAGTCTCGGAGTAATTGACAACCTTTGAACCTAAAGTTGGTGACACATCAAACAAAATGAAATCAACAAGTAGTAAAATACTAACATATACACAAATCGACAAATTGATCCTAATGTCAATGGGTATACATCACAACTCAAACCTCATGCGCTTTTCTTCCTCTTAGGTGGTTGATTCAGGTCATATTGATCGTCCCCAGAGACCCCTTCAAGATTCTCGCTCCTTGATTTGCTCTCCAACTCATAATGTGATGGAAATTAGGCTGTTGAGAGTCCATCAAGTTTTGCTGAAAACATGTATATCTACACTCAAATAACAATTTTTAAGCAGTGCAAACTAATCATCCCCGCCCTCATTCGAATAATCCAAATCGGTCAAATAAAATTAAGGAGCTTTTTTTCGATAGCAAAATTAAGGAGCTTTAATTGATAGTAAAACAAACCTAATAAAAAAATTTGAAGAGAGTCTGAACTGTTATCGAATATTTAAATATGTTATTATTAAAGATAAATCTATTTGTTTCAGATTCATTATTTATGATTTCTGTTATTGGATTAAAGCTTCCGCATCAAGGTACGCACTATGTACAAATTCAAGTTTATTATGCTTAATCACCAATATGGGTATTACAATCCTGGATCACGCTATTTACGTTTCCGCTGCGCTACTCTGATAGTTTTAAGTTCTAGCAAGTGGTGTCAGTCGCCACCATATTAGGTGATTATGCGTAATGTGTAGGATATTATAGGGAATAAAAATATGCTTATTCTGTGCCTAATTTTTTTCAAATTAATGTGTTTCTTGCGGCATAGAATGGTGTCAATGTTCCATTTTTCAACGCATAAATGAAAGATATACATGTTGTGCCATTATACATTCAGAATGAGATTTAATCAATTCGATAATATTTTCTGGCATGTGCGCTGAGCGTTCGATTGGAACGCTTTGAGGGGAGATTTGGCATTCAAATATTGTTGACTGGGCCATCTCACTGCTGATAAGATGGGATGATTCAGGGCCATTGAAGTAGCGAGTACGGTGAGGACGAGATGGAAGCCGCATGGCAGCGGCTGCTATTGTGTTTTCATGAAATTTAGGGTTTTTTTCAATTTGGGAAGGAGAATTGAACCATTCGGTTCAGTTCAAATTGAATCGGTTCAGTTCGTTTGGACTGGTTTGATTCACTCCTTCAATTTGGTTTATTATGGAACCTGTTTTGGTTCACTTTTGGTATAGACAAATTCAATTACTTATAGTTCATTCGGTTTGTTCAAATTGACTTCGGTTAATTTGTACAATTATAGAATCATAAAATTTGGGAATCAACATTGTTGAAGATTTAATTGTAAGATTTGACATTCAACCTTTAAGCCAACTTCTAGATATTTTAATTGAAGCGGAATATATGACCACCAAAGTGGCGTATCCCTGGAGATTTTTATATTTGGACTATTTGGAGTACTGTGTAGTTTACATGGATGTTAATTTAGGTCAAAGCACATTAGCATCTAATGTCACTACTAAGTATATGTGGTGGTAAACGTGTGACGAGTATTCGATATAAATGTGAATAGTAAACACATCCAAAGATGGTTTGACATTTCTTATCGTCAATGTTTGATCACTACAACAAGATATCACTTACATTTAATACCATAGTCCAAAGACGTGCTATTAATGTTGTACCGATATCTTGGAATGTCAAAAATCTTCTTTTAAATGTAATGGTGAGCATAATATTAAGGTTATTTTCTACTGAGTAATATACATGCACAACACTTTGGGTCCTTTAATGCAGATTTATGAAATACAATATCATCATATTTTGGCGAGAGCAATCTCATATGTTTGAGATATTGAGTTTGGGGAGAGATTTGATTTCACTCCCCATAAGAATTTTAAGAATATTATGTGTCAAACTCAATATTCTCAATAACAACTTTGGTGACATTTTTATGTCAATTGATGGTATTTGAAATGGTTGTTGCATCATCATCTCACTCGGATTATAGATGTGTACACTTCAGTTAACGTATATCACAGTTCAGTGGGATTTATCTTAATGGAACTTTTTTGTTTGATATACATTGCAAGAAGACAACCAGAGGACTTAACACCTAATACAAGGTCCTAACAACATAGGACAACGATCTAGGTCACTTGAACAGAGATTCAAATGTAAAGATTTGTGTGCTACAAAGTCTGCCAAGCTATTTGCCTCTCGCCTTATCGCAATAACACTCCAATTCCTTTTGAATCCCTCAATTCCTCAAATGTGCATGTCAAACACGTGCAACACCAAACCATGACACATGTTGAAGACACTTGCATTCTAGTGTCACCATTAAAGCAACACGTATGACTCTCTTAACAAATGTGGTGCATGGTCTCCACGTGTCATCTTTCTTCCAAAATACTATAGCCACTTCCTCCCATGAACCTCCTTCTACAGTGGACCAAGAGGCTGTGAAAAAGGTTCCAACCAACTACTTGAAGTGAACCAAAAGCCTCGATACAACTCCATTCTAGCACAAGCACCATTAATGCAGAAGAGACCACAGAAAAAACTAATTTGCACAAAGAGCATCCCGAAAACCGAACGACATGCATGTATCCATCGAATCAGCTAGTAGCTTGAGGCGGGCAACAACCAAACAACATAACTCCATGTTTACACCATAACCAAACCTTTATTACCAAAGCTTACAACACGACAAGAAGCAAAGATCCATAGATGCTTTATTTAGATACATGGGTCATTAAGACCAAAAGACTAATATAAATATGCACTACTAAAAGATATAACTATATAAACACGCAAAAGGTGGAGAAAGTAAGAACCACATCCCCGAAGGGAGAGGTTTACTTTCTCCACCTCCTAAGCGAGATCGGCAAAAGAAAGTTTGAGTAAGAAAATTAAGAGAGAAGGCAGAGAAAATTCAGGTTTTTGTTTGTGTTTTTAATGGAACTTGTGATATACAATAAATTTTTGTTGATTACATATGTATTCGGAAGTACGTATATATATCAGATGTTGTGCAAGTATTTCAGGATTCAGAATTGAATTTAAAGTAAGAGGATACTAAGGCTCACTAACGAATGTCCAGCAAGTCGAGATCACTTATGATGATGCTCTACATGATTTGTTATAAATCTTAATTTATCTACGTCAGCACTAGACTAGCAAATTATAAGGCATCAATTAAGGAATATGGTTTAAGGTCACTATCAGTTATCACATTAACACTTCCGATATGGTTAAAGACTATTCAATTATTTAGTTATCTATTTTCTAATTATTTGTTTTTTCATTTCTTAAAAACTGTACTCGGAATCAAATGGGACATAAATTATGGGACGGATGGAGTATTTTTACCACCTACTTCTTACACCGCATCAGTTACCTACTATATCACATCGGAAGACTGAGTTTCCCTTTTGATGTCAGCTGAGTATTAGCGACAAGTTATCCTCTTATCTTTCCTAATTCCACACTCGTCTTTCAATCGAACTGGTTCACTCCTTCCAATCTCAAGTCAGTTTTTTGGTACGTGCAATTTGAAACTAAACTTGGATCCACACGATAGATTTTTCAGGGTTTTTTATGATATAGCGTATTTATTTTCAGTTTTGTTGTCTATACTCCTGCCCTTTTTTTCTAACTTCTCACCCCATGTTCTTATCACGTAATCCTCTCCACGTATACTCAATTTAAGTTTAAAAATCACATTCAAATGCATTTAAAAAAATTATTCTACATCTCTCAAAGATTTAACAGACCCTGGACTCAAGGCATATAATATATTTATAATATATTACATATAATATATATTACAGTCCATGAACTACTCAACATATTCTTCTCTCCACACATCCAAACCCACAAGCTTAATCAAAGATGGATATGTGTAGCTTGATGGCTCCACACCAAACCAATGCACACTTGTGTGGGTTACAAAGGAGACTAACATATGCAATTTTCAAATGAAAATTTTCACCAGTGAATTTAGTGAACCTAAGAAACTTCTAACACGTTAATTAACTATTAAACCTGACAAAAACTGAATTTATCATTCATACACAACATAAGTTTAAAAGAAAAAATTGACTTTGTAAAGTACAAGTTGTAGAAAGGTTATATCGTCAAGAATGTGCATCCCTGAAGAGTACACCAGTTGATACAATCACTATGAAAATGTACTAACACGAAGCGCCCTGCCAAGTACATAGTTTAACAGCATTTACTGGGGGAAGAACGATGAAGTGCTAAGTAAAGAAACACAACGGTACTCTGTTGGGTCTCTAGGAAGTCTTTGTTTTGGGAGTCTTTTTCTTCAGCTGTCTCTTGAGTAAAGAATTCTTCATACCGATGAAGAATAATAAAGCTCCAAAGAGTGCCATGTGCTGTCATACAGGAGGAAGGATAATAAGAGACTGCGTTAGATCAGGTTAAAAAAATGGACGTATATAAAATGGGATAAAATGGCAAATGGTGAACAGAGTGTATACCTGAGTGAATTTGGTAAACAGCTGAACGGATTCTGCCTCACCATGTTCATAGTTGTAGAAATCGAATAAAATAGGAGTTGTAATCAACTGGTGTAAAATCTATAAGATGAGATGCAAAATGAAACACGCAGTTAATGGACGTCCAAAAAAACATCAAAATAAAGATCATAATAATGCCACGACGCTGAATAAGGATATTCTCTTACCAGCAAATAAGCTCCGATAGTGCTTCCAAAGATGAACATCACAGATCCAACTCCCTTGAAAGCCACAGATGCAGCAACAAGAATTTTCATCTAGAAATGAATATATACTTATCAAACATCCCAACTTCAAATTCTGATATGTAAGAGCAATGTTTGTTGGTTTTAAATTAACAATTTATCAGTACAAACACTTGTCACGATTTATGTAGTATTGTAATATCAATATGAAGTTTAATGCTCACTTCGATTTCTGGAACCTCGACACCAGCACAAGTCTTGATATGGCCAACAAAACTGTCAAACTTTGGCTTGATAGCTTTTGCCGCTGGCCCTCCATCAAGTCCAAATTCATTAAATCTGAAAAGAAGGCAACTAATAGCATTACACAACAAGATACTATGAAGTCAGATTCCTCAACACATAATTCAATACCTGGGAATAAAACAATTCATGCGAAGTATATTACAACTTATTCTGAATATTACAACTTGTTCCAATGCTTAAGTAGTTCTCTTATGTGAAAGTCCTGCCTACTCAATTTTCACAGAAAAACCATTACTTACGTATGATAGCTCCAAGTTACTTTTGCTATTGATGCAGAAAAAAACAAAAATCCATATTTAACAACACTAAATAGGGATTAGGGCAATGCGATCAAATCACATCAGCAGCATAGGAGTACCAAATAAAGATGAGATTTTGAAGCACGTAGTGGTCAACTGGTCAAGAGCAATCATTTTGGAAGCAAATATTATCAGGTGAAAGTGTCAATCTCAGATCCACCATTACATCAAAATACAAAGACCATTCAACAAATTACGACTTACAAGCAACAATGAAAACCAAACAACGTATACCAACAGATCCAAGCAAATCACGCCTTTAAACAAAAAGGGTAGCTGCTAAAACAAGAATATAATCTTCATGAAAAACCAAAACGCAGATCTAAACAGTTTGATGATAATGTTTGAGACTTTGAAGTGTATCATACTCTTGATAAGCAGAGAGAATGAAGACCGAGGCGAATAGAACTCTGCCGAGGAAAGATATGAAACCCATCTCTGAGAGTCCCCGTCTGCCTGTCCTCCGCTTCTTCTTCTTCTTCTTCTTCTTCTTCTCTCTTTCTCGTTTCTTCCGAAGATGGTCTTCGGAAAGAGTCGCACAAGATCTGAGAAAGAAATATTAAGGAGCTACAGGGTCTGATTTTCTAAAGATACTTTGGCTTCTTTACAGTTTGAAATCAAGACGCCTAACTAATCGGGTTGTGTTCTTTTGCGATTCGTTAACTTTTAAATATGCAGGATAAATTTTTTGGAGAATCATTAATTTTCGGGTTAAACCACTATTACTCCCTCCGTCCCACTTTGAGTGACCCATTTGGGAACTTTCACGGTTTTTAAGAAAATTGAAAAATGTGAGATAAAAAGTAAGAAAGAGAATAAGTGGGATAAAAAGTATGAAAGAGAGTGTAAATGTATAGGTAAAAAAGTTTCTATTTTAGGAAATGGGAAGATCATTTTGGGACATCCAAAAAGGAAATGGGACACTCATAATGGGACGGAGGGAGTATATTATACTCCCTCCGTCCCAATTTGAGTGATCCATTTGAGAACTTTCATGGTTTTTAAGAAAATTGAAAAATATGAGATAAAAAGTAAGAAAGAGAATGAGTGGGATAAAAAGTATGAAAGAGAGTGTAAATGTATAGGTAAAAAAGTTTCTATTTTAGGAAATGAGAAGATCATTTTGGGACATCCAAAAAGGAAATGGGATACTCATAATGGGACTGAGGGAGTATTGTTTTCCAGAAAATTATTATTGTAACAACTAATTACGAAATCCATCTATTATATGACTGTCGTTTTCAAAAAACAACCCACTTTTCTGTTAAAATTATCATTAGAAGCGCGTTCATTTGGTTATTAAATATTATTTTATTAATTAAATTAATTGCAAAAAACCACTATTATAATCTCAATTTTGTAAAAAAATCACCATTATAATCTCAATTTTGTAAAAAACCACCATTATAATAACTAAATGTGAAATGACTATCGAATGCCGTTTTCGTGCTATATCGGACGCTCCAATGGTAATGACATTTTGATAAATGTCTACTAGCTACATTATTCTTGAACGCGCGTCTTCGTACACGTCAAATTATTCTTCTCTTCTCCACTAATATAGAGGTTAAGTAAGGGTCGATCTCATAGAGAACGGTAGTGTTACTTCCATGAACAAAAAACTATGGGATGAGTGCATTTGTTGCACAACAATGTGCATGAGATTAGCAAGAAACAAAAACAGTGCACCAGAGAGGGTGCGCATGCAAAGGCTAGTGCAAGCAGTAAACAGACTTATATCGGTTTGAACAGTCTCTCATGAATGTATACTCTGTCATTGAACGCTAAGTGAATATATTCCAAATTTCATGCAAATTAGTGTCCCGTCAAGGCTTCCTAATTCGTACACATATTACAATCAAAGTGTATGTGATATTAATTCCCAACTAGTTTATAAACTTACTTATATATTCAGATGATAGTTTTTTGATAACAAAACTATTATAATATAATCTTTTGTAATTAGTTGTTAAAATGGTGGTTTTCTGCAAAATATGATATTATAATAAATGTTTTCTGTAATTGTTAGTATTAAAATTATTTTCTCACGCGTCATGTGGCGCGTGATTTGCAATATCTAACAGAGTTATGACAATGGTGGTTTTTTATATCGGAGCAATTATAATAGATTATTTCGTAATTAGTTGTTACAATGGTGGTAATCTGCAAAACAATGTATTATAATAGTGATTTTCTGCAATTGTCCCTTAATTTTTGGTAAGATGGTGGAACACAATTTCGATCGTTAATTAATTATAATTTAACAGTTGATATTTAAAGTAAAATAATCGTCAAATCCAACCTCCACTTATTTTTTGCAAATACAACGTCTAGTTTAATTAAAACTCAACTTAAACCTCAACCGTTAATTTTTCAAAATCAATGGTTTAGATTTTGTACTCATATCTTACGTATATGTCATAGTTCACATGAACTCTACCCTCAATATGCATATGTGCATATCGCTAAATGACAATTTAAAAGAGACAATTTTTGGATCATTGGATCAAACGATTTACTATATGCACGACGGTCAAAAAGACACATTTATCCTTCTTTTAGTTTTTCAATGTCTTACTATTGGAGGGGTTTCGATAATTTATTGAATTTACCAAAATATCCTAAGGAGTTGTTAAAGTTAGGAAAAAATGAAAGGCATATGCGCCGTCGATGTATACCGACAGCCATGCGCTGGAAAAATATCTCATTGCTCAAAATCGTTTGAATAAAATATAGGGTTATTTGCAAAAAAAAACTACTATAATGCTCTGTTTTGCAGAAAACCACCATCTTAACAACTAATTACGAAATACTATGTTATAATACCTCCGTTATCAAAAAAACCACCATTGAAAATGTTCCGTTAAAAACTTCCGTTAAGTGCGTGTACGCGTGAAAATAAAATATTATTTTATATTTAAGTTAATTACCGAAAACCACTATTATAATCTCAGTTCACGAAAAACCACCATTTTAATAACTAATTATCAAAGTAGTACCAATTGTACTGTTCATGCTAGATCAAAGGCTCATACGATAATTTAACTCGATAATAAGTGTATATTCGCTACATGATGCTTCAATTTAATCTTGATGGATGTCAATGAAGAAAATAATGCGAGAAAATGCAAAAGGAAACCCATGTTTGAGAGTTTTTATTATCATTGTGTAATGGTTTTCGACAGTCCGGATCAAATATAGGTAATTTTCCCCGTCTTATCCCAATAAAATATGATTTATTATGTCACTACTTTTAAACTCTAATTGTTGTACTAGATTCATTTATTAACGGTTCAACTCCGTGCCACTGATATAACGGATTCTCACAGCACCCGCAACTGATAATATGCTTCTATTAGATTTCGTGTCTAGTGTGGATCATGAATTGATGTACCGTAATTTTGTAGGAAGAGATATATTGCCTTGCTAATCAAAAATAGCCACAATTGTAGCCTCACATCATTCTCTCCGTTACATATATATTCAGATGGTGGTTTTTTTGATAATGAGAATATTATAATAGAGTCATGTCCTACTTAGTTGTTAAAATGATGGTTTTCTGTAAATAAGATATTATAATGATGGTTTTCTATAAATATCCGAACTGAAGTTATATACCCACGTGACATGTGGCGCGTGTTTTACAATTTCTAATGGAGTTGTGAGAATGGTGGTTTTTTTAGATAATGGTGATATTATAATAGACTCATTTCGTAATTAGTTGTTATAATGGTGGTTTTTTTCAAAACAGAGCATTATAGTAGTGATTTTCTGCAAATAACCCTAAAATATATGGTTATTAATCATTTGTAAAAATCAATTAAAATCATAGGATGATATTATAAAGGAAAAGGTTCAAGGAGGACAAATATATTCATGTGAGACAGAAGGACATCATCTCAAACAAATATATTCGTTACTCTCCAACCGTCTCATGTTATTATCTAATTTATTTTAATTTTAATTAAAAATCAATTTAATCTCAACCGCTAGATAAATTTAATTCAATGATTGATATTAAGTCTCTGAATCTCACTTAAGTTTTTTTTTGAACTTTACCCATATTATCAATATGTAATTGTCGAAATCCACCGTTTATAGCTTTTGCGTTCAAAATCATATTTATCACTTCTAACTATAGTATAAACTAAATAAAATAAAACTGGTAATCAGCACAAACTATTAATGACAGAGATCTACTATCAATTCAAATTGTTTGCGTATTATTAGGAGTGTTAAAATTGTAAACATAGGAAGGAGGTCATAGAAACACTATTTTTTGTAAACATGAAACTAACAATGATTTCATAAATATAGGCATTTGAGAAGTAGTATAAATATGTATTATAATTTACATTTTTATTCAATTTTTAAAATTTAAATTATTTGAATAGTTAGTAGCAAATTTGCGAATGTATTTAGTAATATTGGGTATTTGACGAATAGCTAAGAACAATATATTTCTTACAAGTAATTAATTACTAAATTTCTCTTTACTGATTATGTTGAGTTGTATGTGTATTGTACTGATCTTTAGAATTACTACACTTTATACCGATTAACATATTATTTGACGGCAGGAACCAAACCATGCAAAACAGAGGGATGGGTGGATGGATGGATACTTAGTGGTTCAATGGTGAATGGATGAAATTTGTTTAATCCGTTTAACTTAAATGGATCAAATGAATGGATGATAAACGAATGACTAATTAATAGATAATCCATTTATCCGTTTATCACCCATTCGTTTTTCCATTTATTATCTGTTTATTCATTTAACATTTTTGTAAACGGATGATAAACAGATGACAAATGGATGGTAAACGGATTGTAAAGGAATAGTAAATGGATGATAAATTGATTGTATACAATGGTGGTCGTCTATTTGTTTCATCCACTTACTAAACGGACGATAAATGAGTATGAATGACTTTATCTTTTTAACAAAATGGATGATACACAAATTGTTTTAAATGGACGGGTGAAGGATGATAAACGAATACGGATGTTATTTGCAATGCATTACATTCATTTACATTCAAACCCGTCAAGAATTTTAGTCGCGACATTAGAACATGAACATTTCCATTCTATTTCCAAATTACTAATCACCAAATAGTTAATGGATATTTAAATATTCAATAATATTCTCTTAATGTACCAATAAAGAATGTGACACAACATATTGATTAGGATATTTAAGATTGCAAAGATAGAGGGAGTAATTCGAATTTTCAAGAAGGAAATTATTATTATAACTATTTATACTTACCAATTATGTGTTACTCGTTAGTTAAGTTCTTAATTTAAAGTTGGAATTCTTTAGATAACTATATTTGTTTGTATGATATAAATCATACTGTTGAATTTCCTCCATCCCACATCGCAAGAGTTGGTGAAGATGGATTCTTGTGGAGGCTATAAAAGGAGCTCCCAAAATCCTAATCCCACATCGCTTGGTTTGACAAAACCTTGAGT
This sequence comes from Sedum album, assembly GCA_006409495.1. Taxonomy (NCBI): domain Eukaryota; kingdom Viridiplantae; phylum Streptophyta; class Magnoliopsida; order Saxifragales; family Crassulaceae; genus Sedum; species Sedum album. The sequence goes on from QZGG01000140.1 coordinate 28,003, forward strand.
GTGTTGTAGCTATATAAGTAGCTAGAATTTCTCATTTGTAATCATTCCAAAGTTGTATTCTCTTCTTCCTTTGAAGATAGTGAAGTTGCAGCGGCGTCTGAGGATTAGGTAACATTTTACCGAACCTCGTTAAATTTCTGTGTCTTTTATTTTCTGCTTTAGTTTTACCTTTTAGTAGTTGTATTTTTTCAATAGCATTTTTTTCGGGTTACTTTTGAGTCTTATCCACAACATTAGTGGATAGTGACTACTTTGAGTAGGGAAAACCTGCCCGAGTTTCCCAACAATTGGCATCAGAAGGTTCAACCTAGGCCTTTGTCCGCTGTGTCGCTGTTGAAGATATAACTGCTGGTGTTGAAGTGATGGCCCATCAGAAAGCTACTCAAACGAAGGGTCAGTCGTCCTCGTATTTACTGGGGAGGCCAGCGATGATGTCCGTGAGGGTTGAAGTGGAGAAGTTTGACGGAACCGGTCATTTCGGGATGTGGCAGTGTGAAGTACTAGACGCGTTGTTCCAGCAAGGTCTAGACGTTGCCATCGAAGAGGAGAAACCAGAAGGAGCAGACGAAGGGAGTGGAATCACATCAACCGAATGGCGTGTGGTACAATCCGCTCGTGCCTGTCAAAGGAGCAGAAGTATGCGTTCATGAAGGAGACGTCAGCAAGCAAGTTGTGGAAGGCGTTGGAGGACAAGTTCATGAAGAAGAGTGGTCAAAACCGGCTCTATCTGAAGAAGAAGTTGTTCCGGTTCGAGTATCTTCCTGACACCACCATCAACAACCACATTACGGCTTTCAACCAGCTAGTGGCGGATCTGCGCAACTTGGAGGAGACATTCAAGGATGAAGACTTAGCCTTGATGTTGCTAGCCTCACTCCCTGATGAGTATGATCATCTAATCACGAGTCTGCTTATTGGAAGAGACAAGGTGTCATTGGATGAAGTATGCACCGCGCTGTATAGCTACGAGCTGAGGAGAAAAGACAAGAAGGAAAGCAAAGGTGGAGCCTCAGAAGCATTAGCTGTCAGAGGGAGATCACAAACGCCGCAGAAGGGGAAGAGAGGAAAGTCTCGTCCCAGAGGAAAGCTTGCTAAAGATGAATGTTCCTTTTGCCATGAGAAGGGGCATTGGAAGAAAGACTGTCCAAAGTTGCAGAAGAAAGAGAAAGGCAAGTCAACCGATGTTTGTGTTGCAGAAGGAAGTGATGAAGATTTTGCATTGACGGGTTCATCAAAGAGTTCTCAGTCAGGAGGCTGGATCTTGGATTCAGCATGCACCTTCCATATGACTCCCAACAGGGAGTGGTTCTTCAATTTTGAGGAGCTAGATGGTGGAGTTGTCTACATGGGAAATGACAGTCCATGCAAAGTTAGAGGAGTTGGTGATGAACGAATGAGGAATGAGGATGGATCAACCAGAGTGGTGTCTGTCGTTTGGTATGTTCCAGACATGAAGAAGAGTCTCATCTCATTGGGAGTCTTAGAGTCCAAAGGCTACATGATCGTCATGCAAGATGGAAATCTGAAGATCATTTCTGGAGCATTTGTTGTAGTGTTTTGCATTTCAGGCGTATTCGGAGTGCAATGGAGATTTTACACGCTTATCGAGCAATTCTAGACGGATTGGGAGCACGAAGACGAAGGGAATAAGCGTGAGCAGACTGGAGGACATCAGCATGACGTCAGCCGCGGACGTGCTACGTTTCTATCCGCGGACCTTACTATATTTCCTGATATTATTAAGGGTCCGTGGCTGATATTCAAGAGGGGTCCGCGGTTGGTTCGGCCCGGCCCAATTCAGATTTTCAGCATCCTTTTGATTAGGGTTTTGACCCTAAACGAGAGAGCATCTTTGGACGGCGAATTTTCAGAGCTTTGAGTAGAGACGGCGATCAAGCTTCAACCTTAGTCTTCAAAAAACGATAACTCTTCGAACTCAATTTCAGTATTTTGTTTTGTTACAATGGTCTAGGGTGCAGCTGTGTCAACCATGGGATTTCAGAGGCAATGTTAGTGGAGTACTTATTAGAGAGGTTGAGGCCAATGGAAGGATGATGGTTAGAGGCCGCAGCTGGCGGTACCGTTTTAAACCTGACACCAGATGAGGTACGTGAGCTGATGACAGATGTAGCAGAGAGTGCCAGCAGGAGAGACGATCATAGCCGAACTAGGAATGTGTCTCAGGTAGACTCCACGAAGAGTCAGATGGCCGATGAGATTAAAGAGCTGAGAGAAATGGTACAGAAATTGATGGTTGGTCAAGTTAGTGGAGTTAGACCGTGTGAGTTTTGTGGTGTCACTAGCCACAAAACTGATGAGTGTACAACGCTTCAAGATAATCAGATAACGGATGTGAATATGATGGGAGGATATCAGAACTATGGTAACAGACAGGGAGGTAGGCCGAATTGGAACAACCAGAATGGACAGAATCAGCAGCCTCCACCATACCAGCCTCCCTTCCGTCAGCAGCCTCCACAAAACTGAATGGATTTACCCCGCGGACGGTGCTTCATTTAGTGAAAATACGGTAGGGTACGCGGATATTGGTTCAAGGCCTGCGGATGGACGTCCAGCGTGTACCGCTAACGTTGAAGATATTTGTTCCGCGGACGGTGAACAATTTAATACAAATTCAACAAGGGCCGCGGATGTAATTGGTTAAGGGTCCGCGGATTTACAATCAGCGCTTACCGCGGACGTTGGTGGAAATATTTCCGTGACCGTTTCTTCTTTTAATAAATGTTCAGGTTCCGCGGGAAATAATGCTTCAGGGACCGCGGGTAGGTCTGATTCAATTTCAAAAATTCAATTTTCTGATCCTTTTTCTCTAATTCCTTTGTAGATCTAAATGGCTAGAAACAGGAACGAATCAGCAGGTCAAGGAGACCCAGGAGCATTCACAGTTACATGTGAAATTGGTAACACTAGAATTCAGAATTGTTTAATTGATTTGGGGTCGGCTGTGAACTTGATGCCTCCGTCAATTTATTCATCTTTAAATCTTGCACCATTGAAACCACCAAGGCTTAATTCAATTCTTGGAGATAAGTCACTGACGAAATCTCTAGGGATTTTAGAGAATGTTTTGATGCAGGTCGGTGGACAACAGGTGACATGTACTTTTCACGTAATAGATCTTCAGAGTACAGACAAAGACGATCCTCCTGCCCTACTCTTAGGACGACCATTCCTCAAACAAACTCAAGCACAAATTGATGTCTATAGAGGCTTATTGTCATTGGAAATAGAGGGAATTCTCACGCAGTTTAGTTCGAATGGTGATATTCTAGAGCAGAAAATAAACAAACCACCTGATCCACCAAAGAAGAACGCTGGAGTCACTGATGGTGGTAGTATATGCAGACAAGGAATCTCAGATGAGATCGCTGTGAACACAAAACCACCGGATTACAAAGGTACTGATAAATTTAATTATAATAATAGTGACCGGTGTTTTGCAGGGAACACAAGGAACATTAAGGTTGATCCACCAGATCAAACAAGAACACCGCAGATTAATCAATTGGGTAAAGGGAGGTCACACAACAGATCTGGAACACAAGGTGAGTGCATTAGTCAATCAATTTCTGATAAAAATAATGTTGACATAATGAGCAGGAAGTTCGACTCAATGCACCCCTGGGCACCAAACAATTACTGAGCACAGGTATCATCGAGCCAGCGACGTTAAACCAGTGCGCTTATCGGGAGGCAACCCGAGTGTACTTAGTTCAATTTCTTTTCTTTGTATTTTCATTTGATGTGGTATGATGATCAGTGCACGTCTAGTGCTTGTATTTTATGATTTTCAGGTGTGCAAAACAAATTCTGCCACAAAATAGTCAGCACCGAACTCGGACGGTTCAGTGAATTTATCCGCGGACTTTTAAGGGTATTTGAAACTTTAGAAGGGTCCGCGGATGGAAAATACATCAGCGTACGCGGATGTTCGAGCCCGGTACAAAGCTCAGCCCAACATCGATTCCCACGGACGCTACTGTATTTTCATACCGCGGACGTTATTGCATATCAGAAAACGTTAAGGGTCCGCGTATGGTGATTTACTCAAGGTCCGCGGACACCACCGTTAAGCAGCGTATCGTTAATTCCGAAGTGAAACTCTCAGTAACCCATATTCTTCACAGATCCGTCGTGCGCTACCTCCAACAAATCCAGGTCTTCACGCACTCGTCGGGTAAGGTAAACAAGTTTTTGAGTTGATTTGTGATAGTGTATTGCGGATTAGGTTGTGTGAGATTTGTGTGCATCAGTGGTTTGGGGCTCGGTTTGTGCGAGTAACGACGGATTTTGGTGTTTTTCGGATCTCTTGGGTCGAATTGAGGTAATTGTGGCTGATAAGAGGTTGTCGATTGGAGGAAGTGCTCAGAGGAAGTCGGAAACGGGACCTGAGACCCATCCGCGGAGGGTACAAGAATTTTATCGCGGACGTTACAGGTTTATTGGAAAACTCTAAAGGGTCTGCGGATTAATTGGTCAAAGGTCTGCGGTAGACGCTGCATTTTGAAGATTTTACTTGATTTCAGAGAAATGAGCGGAGCAAGAAGGACACGTACCCCAGAGACATTCTTGAGGCTACCTCATCAAGAGCCCTTATGGCCGTCTCAACATTTTATGGAGACGATGGGTGTGTATGACGAAGCTCAGTCTATGCTTCGCCAGAGCGGATGGCGTAGGTTTTTTGAGTTTAGTGACAAAGTAGATGTAGATGATACATCTGAGTTTTTGGGCACGCTAGCTCTAACAGCACATGATGATCCTCCGAGCTTTCAGTATAGACACAGAGGGGTGACACACACAGCTACTGGACAACAATTGAGAGTTGTGTTTGGATGGAGAGCTGGTGGTGAGTTTCTAGCGATGAATGAGTCCGAGATGTAGGAGGCATGGCGGGAGGTCTCAGGTCTGGCTACGGCATTTCACCCTAGTGAGACCAAGGCACGGTCTATTGGTAGACCAGTACTTTTTGCTGTACATTTCATGATGGCTAGGACCCTCCACGCCCGAAAGAACGGAGGCGACAAGATGACGAAGAATGACTTAGCCATTCTCACTTTGCTATGCAGAGGAAGAGTGGTGCACTGGAGTCATTACATATTGTCACATTGGAGTCAGGTTAGAGCATCTGGGCCTGTCACTTGTGGAGGCATGATCACTTTCATGCTTCGCGCATTGCATCCCCACCCCGTTCCGCCAGAGCATCGTTTGCTTCAGTATTCATGGGCCGATGAGGACATATTTCTAGCAGGGAAGCATATCAGGTGGTCCCGCACTACTGATAATTACGTATGGATTTATTTTGCCATTGAGAGACTTAGACCAGCAGACAGTCCACCTAGACGAGCTGGTGGCCCTAGGAAGCAGACGGGAGGTGTAGTGATAGCTGAGCCATTTGGCACAGCAAATGAGGAGCCACAGCAGCAGCCTGGGGCCCAGCAGGGCCAATTTACATCTGAGCAGATTTATTTTTTCTTTAACTCATTTCGCTCTCAGATTCTTGGCATGCAGGGTTTCCGGCCAGTGCCACCACCTCAAGGATGGACTCGAGGAGCGGCCATTCCTCCACAGTATCTGCAGCCTTTTCCTCCACCTGAGGATCAGTAGGGGAGTCACTTGTTCCCTATCACATCATTTATCATTTTTATTAGTGTCTATGTCCCCTTCTTCATTCTTGTTAAATGTTGTGCCGTGAGGACACGGCATATTTCAAGTGTGGGGGAGGGAAGTCGAGTCAGTTTAGAGTCTAGAGTCGTTTTTTTAATTTTATGAGTCGAAGAGGAGAATTATCATTGTATGTGTGATGAAATGCTGATTTATGAGTGATGTTCTATCTATGAATTTCTGATATATCTGCATGCATGAAATCTGATGTTTTGTGATGTTTGTGCTTGATGATATGAATGTTTTGAGTTGAGATATCTGGTGATGTAGAGTTGATAGAAAATGTCCTAGAGGGATTTAACATTCATTCTGAGATTTGCATGAATAATTGTGCTATATGTTGAGTTGATATTGTGGCATTCCGAACTGTAAAGATTATCTAATCTCTTGTCTGAGTAACCGGGAAAAGAGATGAGCGACCCTCATCTTGACTCGCGTAAAAAGGACAAGATGAGAAGTGAAATCTATGTGTGGATAGTTCATTGGCAACGAATGTTTTTGTTTTATATTGGTTATTGACTAGTGTCGGGGGTTAGGAAGAAAACCAAGACACTTCCCACTTGAGCACTTGCTTTAACCAATGGCAGAAGCCAAAATAAGGCAAGCCATCAAAAAAAAATTAGAAAATTCACAAAAAGAAAAAATGAATAAAAGTTTGTTGTTGCCAATGAATTCATCTAATAGTATGTTTTGGATGCCATATTAAAAATTCGACTGTTAGTACGATTAGGATCATAAATTGAAGAATGAAGTTAGGAATCTGAAAAGGACTATCTCTACACTATCATTGATATCTCGACTTGAGTATTTTTATTGTTGAGTGCGGATAGAACATATTGACGATGACTCTATGCAGATGTAAATGGATTGATTGGGTAGGATGTTATGAGTTGGATTGTCATGTAATCACAGTGTGCTCTGATTGATTCGAATCTGTAGTCTAGATCTTTACTTGTTCGAGACGAACAAGGATAAGTGTGGGGGAGTTTGATGGAGAGTATTTGTACGATCCATTATTGTCTTATTTCCGTCATTCTTATATGTTTTATTTGCGAAATATTACCTTGTTGTAGTGTTTTGCATTTCAGGCGTATTCGGAGTGCAATGGAGATTTTACACGCTTATCGAGCAATTCTAGACGGATTCGGAGCACGAAGACGAAGGGAATAAGCGTGAGCAGACTGGAGGACGTCAGCATGACGTCAGCTGCGGACGTGCTACGTTTCTATCCGCAGACCTTACTATATTTCCAGATATTATTAAGAATCCGCGGCTGATATTCAAGAGGGGTCCGCGGTTGGTTCGGCCTGGCCCAATTCAGATTTTCAGCATCCTTTTGATTAGGGTTTTGACCCTAATCGAGAGAGCATCTTTGGACGGCGAAATTCCAGAGCTTTGAGTAGAGACGGCGATCAAGCTTCAACCTTAGTTTTCAAAAAATGATAACTCTTCGAACTCAATTTCAGTATTTTGTTTTGTTACAATGTTTTCCATGAGTAGCTAAATTTCCCTACAGTTTGGGGAATTGAGTTGCAACATTGTATGAGATCATTGAATAGCAAGTTTTAATTTATTGAATTCTGTTCTTTGTTATAATTGCATGTATTGTTATTTGCTTAACTCAGCCTAGCGGTAAACTTAGGTTTATAGCTATTGCATGATATCTAGTTGAATTATCATAGTAGTAAAGCCAGCGGTGGAGCTATTGTGGTAGTTGGATTAGGTTATTGTTACATCTTCTTGAGACTCTAGCGGGTAATAGAAGATAGAACTAGAATTAGGTAACAACCCTAGCGGGACTATCTAATTAGAACTATAATTCATTAGCTTAGAACGTGTCTGGTCTATTATTACTAGTTGCAACGAGATTCCCTGAACTGTGATTTCTCATTCAGTAGTTAAATCTTTAGTTTTAGTTTACAATCAATCTCTAAAACAAACCCCCAGATAGGAGTAGCTTAGCTAGTAGATTAAATCCGACACTAGATTACTTTCCCTTGGGTTCGACCCTGCTTACTACTATACTTGTTTTAAGTAGGTTTATAAATTTAGATTTGCAGTGCACAACGACGCGCTGTCACTAGCTCATGCTGATGAGAAGGCATTGCAGATCTTGGCAAAGCAGTTCAAGAATACAGTTGCTTACGCACTTTCCAAGGCGTTTGACATTCCATCCACTTTAGAGAAGCACTTGAAAGTCCTCAAGCAGTAAAGTGGAAGGAAGTTATGGATGAAGAGATGAAGTCCCTTCATAAGAACGAGACATGGGAGTTGACTCATTTACCGAAGAATAAAAGGACATTGGATGCAAATGGGTATTTGCAAAGAAAGAAGGATTTCCTAACAAAGATGATGTGCGCTACAAAGCAAGGTTGGTAGCTAAGTGTTACGCCCAGAAAGAGGGAGTTGACTACAACGAGATCTTTTCTCCAGTGGTAAAGCATTCCTCAATACGAGTCATGTTGGCCTTTGGAAGAGGAGATCTACTTGACACAGCCAGAAGGATTCAAAGTTGCTGGTAAAGAAAAGATGATTTGCAAGCTGCAGAAGTCATTGTACGGATTGAGGCAATCACCTCGTCAATGGTACAAGCAATTTGATCAGTTCATGTTGAAGCAGAAGTACACCAGAAGTGAACATGATAGTTGTGTTTACTTTCATAAGCTGCCAGATGGAGCGTTTATCTATCTCCTGTTGTATGTTGATGACATGTTGATTGCGTCAAAGAGTCTTGTTGAAATCAAGAAGTTGAAGTCGCAGTTGGCTCAGGAGTTTGAGATGAAGGATTTGGGAGAAGCCAAGAAGATTCTCGGCATGGAGATTAGCAGAGACAGAAAGAAGGGGAGATTGTGTTTGACTCAGAGTCAATATTTGCAGAAAGTGCTACAACATTTTGGTATGGATAAACATTCAAAACCTGTGAGTACTCCACTTGCTCCTCATTTCAAGCTTAGTGTTAAGCTATCTCCTAAAGATGATGCAGAGCAGGAATACATAGCTAATGTTCCGTATGCAAGTGCAGTTGGTAGCTTGAGGTATGCAATGGTGTGTACAAGACCAGACCTTTCACAAGCAGTTGGTGTTGTGAGCAGATACATGCACAATCCTGGTAAAGGACATTGATTGGCTGTGAAGTGGATTTTGAGGTATATTCAAGGTAATGTTGATGTTGGTCTTGTATTTGAGCAGGATCTTGGTCAAGGTGTAGTCGGATATTGTGATTCAGACTATGCGGGTGATTTGGATAAGCGAAGGTCTTCGACTGGTTATTTGTTTACTCTTGCAAAAGCACCAGCCAGTTGGAGGTCTACTTTACAGCCTACAATTGTTTTGTCTACTACAGAGCCAGAGTATATGGCAGTTACCGAGGCTGTGAAGGAAGCCATTTGACTAAACGGGTTGCTTGGAGACTTGGGAGTTGGTGAGAAACATGTCAAAGTGTTTTGTGACAGTCAGAGTGCTATTCACTTAGCAAAGAATCAAGTCTTTCACGCTCGTACAAAGCATATGGCCGTTCATTTTTATTTTGTGCGGGAGGTTATCGAAGAAGGTGGAGTTACTCTCTTGAAGATTAACACCACAGAGAATCCTGCAGATATGTTGACCAAGGTGGTGACGAAGGTCAAGTTCAAGCACTGTCTGGACTTGACAAATATTATGCAAAGTTGAATTTGGATAAGACGCCGCTGATTTGAAGTTGGAAGGAATTTTGTTCGTGGAGATGAAGTCGTCAAGGTGGAGATTTGTTGAATTTCCTCCTTCATCCCACATCGGAAGAGTTGGTGAAGATGGATTCTTGTAGAGGCTATAAAAGGAGCTCCCAAAATCCTAATCCCACATCGCTCGGTTTGACAAAACCTTGAGTGTGTTGTAGCTATATAAGTAGCTAGAATTTCTCATTTGTAATCATCCCAAAGTTGTATTCTCTTCTTCCTTTGAAGATAGTGAAGTTGCAGCAGCGTCTGAGGATTAGGTAACATTTTACCGAACCTCTTAAATTTCTGTGTCTTTTATTTTCTGCTTTAGTTTTTCCTTTTAGTAGTTGTATTTTTTCAATAGCATTGTTTGTCGGGTTACTTTTGAGTCTTATCCACAACATTAGTGGATAGTGACTACTTTGAGTAGGAAAAATCTGCCCGAGTTTCCCAACACATACATATATGGAAGATTCCTTAAACACTGGCCATCGGTGCATAATGACAACCATTTTGCCAAATTTGTTTTTCGTCTTTTATTTTTATTAGGCATACGTCCATGGGGTTTTGATAAATTTGGTTTTGGTAAATTTAGTAAGCAAAATGCTCCTAGAGTTCAAAACACTAAGGCTAGAATGAGGGGGCAACATTTTGATTGTCGCTACATTTAGAAAAGCTCTACACAGATACAGAAAGTGCAATTGATGGAATTGACATTACCTTGAAGCCACGAGTCAAGGATCTTGATCAATTTTCTGCAAGCTAAAATGTCATCATTTTGACAAAAAGTTCAGTTAAAATTATATAGGGTAATTGTAAAAATATCGAAATGATATCGTATTTATACTCTAGTGGAGCATGATAGAGGGTCGCACATATATGGGGTCACGCGTCTATGGGTGATGACGTCAGCAGACAGCTAGCGTAAGTCGCTGATGACGTCAGCAACGCGCGAAATATTTCCTATGCGTGATTTTAGAGATAAAGATATATTTCCTAGAGTTATCTCTTTCCTATTTTGAATTTGGTAAACCTAGGAGATGCATATAAATACAAAGCTTGAAGATACGCAGGAGAGACAGACAAAAAAACCTAGATACACATCAGAGATCACGTGCAGACGCGAAAAGAGAGAAAATCAAGGAACACGCAAGTTGCTAGGAGCGACCAGACGAGTGACGTACAAAAGGAGCTGTGACGCGCCAGTCCAGACTTTCACGCTAAACTTCTCCTTTTATTTTACTGTTCACTAATTGTTTATTATACAAAATTTGAGATGTTTACATACAGCATGTCTAGCTAGACTTTTTATATCAGTTTAGACTTTGAACTAGGAATTCTACATTTTGAGGTTTTGTTCTTAATGCTTGACTTTTTTAGTGTTAATGCTCGAAGCTTATTGCATGATAGCAAGATTAAATAATTAAGCAAAGCTTTGAATCGCAGACTTAGTTATAAATTTACTATTTATTGTTGATAATCAGATAGTCTGACGGTGAATGATTAGGAGTAACGGGTAGGTTAGATAATTACTACCTTGATCATATTCGTAATTTTTTAGACTAGGTTGAGTGTTAACATCATATAGACTTTGATCGGAATATATGTGTGGATTATTAAGCCTAGACCGAACCTTAATTCACTTAAACTATTAGTCATAGATCATTAGCAACCGAGGATAAACATGATTTCAAGGGAATAAGTCTACGCGGATATCATCTCATATACTTGTTAAACAACTTGTACTCAATGCGCCAGTCACGCGCAATCACTTCTTGCTCTCGTTTACTTCTTGTTTTCTAGTTTTCTTAGCTCACTAAAACCCCAATCCATCATTTCCTTTACAGAAGGAGACTATTCTCACCGTTCTCTATGAGATCGACCTCTTACTTGCTCTACTTTACTAAGGAGGAGTGTAGGGATTAATTTGCAGCACACAACGACGTGTTGTCACGTATGTTCTACAATGTTCTCTCAAATCATTAGCTTCCTCCCGGACTGCTAGGACAGATCTATGTAAACAGATAAGCTTGTGTGAAATGTTAACCTTCAGCAGGTTCTCCGATCTGCGTGTCTTATGCTAACTTGAGCTTGTATTCCTCTTGGATATCTCTATCAAGCAAGAGTGTTTTTTCTGATTAAGTGCATAATTCTCCAACTTTGTTTTACTCCTATTTATATCCCTACCAATCCATACCTTTTCCATAAGCTAGGGATTGCGTTTTTGATTTATGGTTAGAGAATATCTGAGTCATATCTCCTTATGACTCCAAGATATTCATGTGAATCTGCAAAATGCCATATCTTCTCGGATCTTTGATTCTCCGAAAATATACACTGCCCAATATTAGCACGAACTGCTCTGCCGCACATTCAACTCGTGCTGCAATATCTTGTATTGCATCTTCTACTTCCAGTTTTGCATCTATATATAGTTACTTGCTATTCTATTTTCATCGAACTACATTGCGTATATACTTTGCTAAAAAAATATGTCATACATCAATAGGACTAACAGTTTCTACTATTACTTGTACGTGACGTGTCACACGTAAGTTACTCCGAATTCGGTTAATTCCATCTAAGCATCAGCTTGCAAATATTTTGCAAACTGTAACCTTTGCCCTTATTCGTACAATGCAAGCGCAATCTCAACATGCTACCGAAGATTAAGATTGAGGAAGGGTAATAAAGGAGTGTATTTATACGTACATTTCTCACTACTAATAGTTTAAGGCTAAGTATCGGGAAGACTGCCTTAAATGTGATCGACAATAGCTTAAATCAGATATCTAACCTATATCTAGAGATTGTACCATGTGGAACCCCCCATTTTCATGGATCCATGGATCCCCTTTGCAACCGTTGATTGCATTTTCTGTTTGCATTTTAGACGCACCAGATTGTGCCAGCGCATTAATGAGCATGTGCAACTCACGTGTGCATTTGTCATGTGCAACTCACATGTGCATTTCAAAAATGCAAACAAGTGGCACAATCTGGTGCGTCCAAAATGCAAACAGAAAATGCAATCAACGGCTGCAAAGGGGGATCCATGGATCCATGAAAATGAGGGGGTTCCACATGATACAACCTCCCTATATCTATTCTAATTTACCAACCCTAATCAACAACTGTAAGGGAAAACAGTGTGTGGTCCCTTCATACATTGTAACTGATTCTCTTAAATTAGGCCGCAAACCACTGTGTTGTAGAGGTGCCTACACATATAATTAAAGCAACAAACTGTGAATACTTAGTGATAAGGTGTGCTGCAGGGAATTTAAGTGACGTGCATTAGTCTATTGTTTTATAAGGATCTTTTTCGACTGTCTGCTATGAGACGACCACCTTCAAATATTGTCGAAATAAATAAATGCATTTGGACATAATTATTAGTGTCCAACACTCAAACACTTAAAATCAGACCAGCAAATAAAAGTCTCAATGAGCCAGCTAACACATCTTCTATCAACTATCGTTGATTTTGAGCCATTAAAATGATTTTTTATTAATTTATATATATGTGTAACTGAAGCCGTGAATGATTGAGACTGACAGTATAAACTGTTGAATTAATTAAAATTACGGTTGAAATGATGTTATTATATTCGACAATTCTTTATTATCCTCGCATAACATGTTCATTGTATAGTTTCAAGAAAGAAAATATAAATACATATAAGATTATGAGACACAATATTGATCATATATTACTAATAAGTCATTTAATTCTAAATAAAATCGTCAAACTCAACATTATAATTTTTTCTACATTGAACCGCCGCCATTCAATAAAAATGAACTTAAATCTTAACTACCAAATTATTATCAAAATCAACTAACAAAATTGAGCATCTCATCTCTCAAAAACTTATCATTTCTTTTAACTTAATCTCCTATTTTTAATAGTCTATTTATAAAAAGACAACCTATAATAAATCGGATGCATATATTTATTCATCTAGAATAAGGTTCAAGGAGAACCAATGCATTTATGTGAGACGGAAAGACATCATCTCAACCGTTGATTTTCATCAATCCAACGGTTAATATTGATAACCGTCACTCACCAACCGCCCCGTCTTAATCTCAACCGCTAGATTAATTACAAATTAATTTAATCTCAACCGCTGGATTAATCGAAACCAACGGTTGAGATTAAGTCTTTACGTCTCGCAAATATTTAATATCCTTCTAGAACTCAACTCTATTAATCTAGTATTTATTAACACTAAGTAATTAAAAGATTGTTCCCAACAACACTTGTAAACTCGTGTTGTTCTTCAAAATCAATTCAGTACATGTGTTTGACTTTTGCCTGCACGGTCTCTGTCTTTTCTGATTGAAGTGCATATCATTTATGACTTCTCTTTTGAATTATTGCAATACAATTTTGTTTGACTTGACTCCTAAAACCGGTCCAAATGGGGATTTGAATAAAACTACAATGAGTTTATTCAATGATGCATTTTCATTGTTTGACCTTTTATCAAAAATTATGACCTCGATTTGAGTTATTCAAATATATTCTCATACTTCATGCAGCTGCCATTTCTATTGTTGCGAATTCACTATAAAGTTTTACTCATAGCTAAAAAGCAACTGATGAAATTCAAGCATCTGTCTAATCGTTAAGCCTTTTTCAATGTGACTATTGAGTTGGGCATGCAATGTTTCTGATAATCTCTGATCAGTTTGCTTGGGTCCTTTTCACGACTGTGCTTGAACAAGAACTTGCGGAACTGCGTGCAGAAACTTGCACGCCTTGTGTACCTTGAACAATTCCTTGTGTGATGCTTGAATAACATTACATACCATATGTTAAGCAATGTTACCCAACCATGCACAGGACTAAGAGTTAACGAATGAGTTTTGAAAACAGAAAGAGAAAAATATAAGGCTTCTTTCAACAATCTAAGCCCCATGCAGAAAGCATAATAATTCACAAACAACTCTACGGATTCCTTCTTTGGCCTTGATCTCCAAGCAAGTCTTCAAGTAACTTGTCATCAAAGTACTCAAACTCAAACACTTCACCGTCTTGTCCCGTCCGACCATACTCATTTTGTCCGAAATTGAGCTCATTTGTAGGGTTTGTTGAATTTCTAACAGAAGAGGAAGAAGAAGAGTTGTTGTTATTGCTACTACGACTCAATCTGTGATCAGTAATAGTTTGAGACTGGTAATGGTGTTCATTGGGGAAATTCAAAATAGCTAAATGCCACGAAACGCGTAAGCTGCCCTATCATAAGCCCTAGCAGCCTCTTCCGCAGTCTCAAATGTTCCAAGCCAAACTCGTGCCCCATTCCTTGATGGATCACGAATCTCCGCCGCAAATTTTCCCCACGGACGCCTCCTAATCCCTCGATAGCGCGCCTCATTTGATCCTTGACCTCTCCCACCTCTACCTTGTCCACTCTCCTCGTCCATGACTATGATGATGGCCCAAAAAATACACCCTTGACTAAAAGGTGGCAAGATAGTTTGTGATAACATATATAAAGTCATTATATGTATCTATACATATTTATAGAAGTTCTTTGAGCTGTGCAAAGTTGGCCAACTGGTCAAGTAAAAATGATTGTAGGTCATAACTGACGGTTGGAGTGCTGCAATGGCGATGCAGATTAGAAATATTTTTTGAGTCTCACAGTTCCTTCTGATTTTGTTGAACTTTTCTACAATGGTAGGTAAAGTATGGGACTCCCTCCATTTATGCATATTATGATTACATGGGCTAATTCAGCTTGTTTAAGTGTGACCCATATGGAGATTATTGGATAGTTAATTACCTTCTCTAGCAGGATTTGTGGTTAATGCTTCGATTAGTTTCACCCCAACATGTAAATACTTCTAGAATCCAACTCATTAGTAAATATATATAAATATTATTGACTTTTTCACTCATTGTGTACTTTAAAATCGCTTGAAAGATATTTAACTGTTTGTAAATCTAGCTGTTAAAGTAAAGAAAAATCTATTAGCACATAAAATTTAAATCAACAAAGTGTATAAAAGTGTCTAGTTTTGTGAAGGATCTACTGGACTGTTAACTAGATTTAAATATATGTTGTACAATTAAGAGAACTGCTCTAGTACATCCTTAATTGGTCACAGTTTACATCTATACAACCCATTTTTAGCCTCTCATTTCTATTTTCTCCACTTGTTATCATCTTGACAATGTCACCTATGCATTTCCTTTCAATATGCATTCCACTTGATGCAATTTAAATCTAAAAAACCAAAAATACACGTGTCTGGCGTTGGATGAATAAACGTGAAGAAATGAAACACTGAAAATGAGTCGCATGAATGTAAAATATTTCCAATGATGTAACAGAGCGGTGGTTTTCGTAGAATTAATGTGTTTCAAAATCATATGATTGAATAATTATAATTAAGAAAATATTGTACAATGACTTGAGAAGTATCAGCATGTTGGTCTATGTGAGCTTGAAAAATTGGTGTTAATGAATGGTTGTTAAATTCTTGTTGATATTGACGAGGTATATATTTGATTTTGAAGTATTTATGAGTTGGACTTTCAAAAGGAACAAAGTGGCCAGTGCACATGCACACATTGTTGGGTGGTGGCTGCGGTCAAAGGTCCCTTCTCGTGTGTTTCCTTGGTTATACTATAACAAATGAAGCGACCAAGCGTTCTGACACATATTCAGAGTGCAGTTCTTTTGAGACATCTTTGCACATATGCATTTTGAAAATTAAGCTATCTGTATTTTGAAAATTAACTCTGTGCACATTTTGACCGACGTTTGTGCACTTTGACTTTTTCGAAAAAAGACAAAAAAGAAAAAGCAAGATTTTTGGACCGTTGGATCAGTCGGTGCTTTACCTGGGTCTCAGGTTCGTAAAATGTGTCCTGGATCTAAATTGAGTGTTTCTCCAAATATCAATGTACTAATTATCTAGTTTAGTTTAGATTTTTTCGATCATAGATCAATAACATACACATATTATAAATTCAAAAAAAATCTAAAATAAAAGTATAGAAGAATAGAAGCAAGGGCAAAGGTAGGGAAATTTTTCTATTTCATTCTAATTTTCACTACTTACGTCTTATATAACTTATGTAGATAATTTAAAGGGAATGTGAAATGGCATTGTAAAAGATACATTGAAAGTCTCAATGTTAACATGAAAGGAACTGAAAAGATCAGAGTTGCTACTTTCTTATTCAATATTAAATGGTTCAGATGGCTAGTTACAAGATAAATATTCTATACATTTATCTTTAAAAGGCAAGAACTTCCAAAGGAATTACAAAGAAATCAGAAAAGGACTATCCTAGAGTCACAATGAAATATCTCTTTATAACTTTTTCATTCGAAACACTCAAATAGATAAGAACAAATGAAGGAAAAAACGGAATAAAAGTTCTCTGATTATATGTAATAATGATATTTATGAACATACGAATTAAATAATTTTAAATTGTAAAACTCATTAGAGATAAAACTAAAATTTAGAAGAAAAAAGTACGGTCATAAGTCCCTCAAATATGTCAATATTAGATTCTTCGTGATAAAGTACTTCAAAATTTATAATATATTTAACAAGAAATGTGACTGTGTTAACTAATATTATCACCAACACTAATATTTAAACTATTTTATCGATTGCCTCATTTCATTCTTTCTTTCAAATTCAATGGGATAAAAACGGTAGCATTGTCTCGACATACGTACATTCCAATTTACGCAACGAGCTAAGTAAACTATGAAGATTTTGAGTTGATAAGAGCATCTTATTTAATGTTTCAAACATTGTAATCCTTCTATGATTTTCATGTCTTAAGTATTCCCCGTACATGAGTTGCATTTTCAAGTAGATCCACAAAGACATAAAAGAGAATGTTGTTGTCTTTCAACTACAAATAAAATACTCTTTCTAGTAATGTATTCCACGTTCATATGTAAAATGTTGTACACCCGGTTTGGCTTTGTATTCAACTTCAGTTCGTAGGTATGAACTGATGATCTGGAAATTTTAAATGTAATGGACCGAAGACCGGACCGGACCGAAATTATACGGTCCGGGTTAAATCTGGTCCGCTCTCGGGTCGGACCGAAAAACTCGATTTTTATTTTTTATTTATATTTAAAATTAAATTTCAAATAGAAAATTATATTTATATTATATTTACACAAGATCTGAACTTAGTGCGTACATTAGCTCAGTGGAATGGAGTATGATTAGATATTAGGTAATGGGATTGAATCCCGGCCCATAAATCAAAGCCCGAGCCTGGCCTGGCCCTAATATTTACGGCCCATCACTAAAATTCGGGCTGGGCTAAGCTCGATAAAAATTGTGAAGCCCGAGCCCAGCCCACAAGCCCATACTAATTATAATTTAATTAAAAAAATCGGTATATGTAATTAAAAATTTATTTTTTAATAGTTTAAAAATAATAATAATGCTTAAAAATTTATTTAAAATAATATTTAATATGTCTAATAATTTTTATCTATGTATTAGACAATATATAATAAAGAAATAAAAAAAATATGATGAAAAGTAGAGCGTACAGTTTAAAATAATTAGATATAACTGAAAAATACCTTATTTAGATCAGAAAAAATGTTCTAAGTATCAAATATTTTGAAATATATCCGTAATTTTTGTCGGGCTTTGAACGGGCTTGGACGGGCCGGGCCTAGGGCCTCAAAATGAAGTCCAAGCCCATCCGATGCTTTACAGGGCTGGGCTTCAATGGGCTTTCGAAGGGCTTTTTTCAGGCCGGGCTTTGATGGGCTTCGGGCCGGCCCTGGGCTTTTTCCGGCCTAGGGCCAAATGTCAATGCCTACACTGATCATTCATTTGAAGGAATTAGAATTTTTGAAGAACACTTATCTCGAGAATTAAAGCTTCACGCAGTTTTTTAAAATACAAAATGTACCGCCTGCAAAGCTACTAAAGGAAATTTTCAACTTTGAAGTGAAACTCAAGTCATTGCAATTACCACAAAGTGCATACGCGCCAATCCATTTTTTTAAGAGTTCTCTAAAAAAACCTAGCTCAATGCAGTCTTTAAGTACATAAAATGTATTGCTTGCCAAAGCTATTTGAAGGAGGCTTCAACGCGAAGCCAGATCACGTCACTATATCCCTCGCTCACGCAGCAAACAATATATGCGCGTGCTGACAAGTTTAATTTAACCTCTCAACAAGTCGGGTTAAGAGGATCAATGTAGTGTCAAATATATTTTATATTTTAATAAGACCAAGTCGAGCCCAAAGGAGTAAAAAAACTTGTGCAGTATTAGAGGACATGACTTGCCAATTTTGCAAACACAATTTGACCAAAATTGATTTTCTCCCCCTCTCCAATAGAGCACAATAATCTAGTCATCTACTTGCTGGCGACTGTCCAACGTAGACTAGGCATCCAGTTTCTTAAACAAATTCCATACAACAATAAGAACTTAGTAGTAAGGCACCTTAACTATATTGTGCTTCCTCTCCTATCTTTAACTTTTCCATTCGTCAGTTCTCTTGCTACAACAGACATGTTCCTCTCCTATTGCACCTCATCTGCAGTTTGTACGTCAAAGAAAATTTCAAGTACGATACACACTTTCCGTTGTCTTACCTTAACTACACCATATTCCTCGGTTCTCTGAACTCCTAACTTTTCTGAAATATTACCAACTAACTCCCTCAGGAGTAGTTCATCAAATGCCTTTGCTTTAATCACCAAGTTCATCAATCCATCATCTTTGATTGCCCATACCACCCACCGGACTTCAAACCTTTTCGTCTGTAGCACCTTCTCTTAGATTATTTTTCTTTCCTTGACCATGTAACATCGATTTGCATCCTTCTCGTTACAAAACCATATCTTGTATGTCACAATACGTTGAGTAGTCCCCTTACGTTTCCGCTTTGCAGTGTAAAATAATAAAGAATGTTAGCTGACAAGTTGTTCCATATCGAGTAGTAGAATGATAATTGTAAAGTATATCTTGGATCATGAATTATGACCTGTAAATTGATTTTTGGGTCAAATTGTGGAGTGGTCCATTATGTGCTTCTAATTTATCATGCAGCACCTTTGGTGCAGAAACTTTTCTTCGCTTTTTTCAACATGAATTCCCCCATCTTCCTCATCATAAGCATTATTCGCTCCGCATCACATCCTTTATATAGCAAAAAGTCCGTTGTTGTCCAATGTCTCATGGACCACACATGTCGTGGTGAAACTTCCTTCAACCAGAGAAAATTTCTTTACTGCTCTTTAAACTCTATTTTCGATATGTGTCGTTTAAAAGGGAAACTTCATTTGTTGATTTTTGAATGCGTACTGAGTAAATCCAAGATAGAAGACAATAACCTTCACACCAAGCCAACCAAGAGCGACAGTGTCACAGGCTCGACCGAATCAAGAAATTTCACCTTTAAAATGTTTAGCATATATTCAAAAGTAAGACCTTATCTGATCTTGTCCTCATGTCCACCCAGTTGACCACTCCTTTCGGGGGATCCAATGTGTCCTTCATCCTTCACGAGCCCTAGTGTACACTTGTTTAATACTTTAGTTCCAACATGTGTTCTAATCCATATAATGCGTGTTCCTAAACCTTTCATTTTATCCGTTAATTGTGCTGCAATGTGTTGTGTGCTTATCACTTAACTTTTTAAAGATTTAACCAACTGATCCATCATTCATATGTACATCCTACGAAGCTATGAGTGCCTTTTAGGCCTTTGACTAGTCCTCATGAGTCATGAATATAAAATGTCATTGACAGACCTTATGTTTTGTTTTGGGAAGAATTTTATATTGACCAGTTGTGAAAGAAGACACAAAACTTTGAAATTTTATATGGTAAATGTCCCATTAAATAGTTAAGGTTGTTGTGTCTTTTGTTCAGAGTTTCTAGAAGTGTTCACTGAGTTTCAGTTGTGATTTAGTACAATTTATTTAAATTTTTATTATTTTTAAATGGGCAGATTTTACTATTGATCTTCAACAAAATTTTCTATAACATTTTTGAACGAAAGGTGAAGATCAATTTTTTTATTGACCATAAAGGTACTGTGACGTACGTACAGATCATCGGTGCGTGATGGATTCATTTTTGACAAGTTTACCCTAAATTCAAAATTCTTGCTGTTTGTGGTTTAGATATACCCGAGGGTACTTTGGTATAAATTGTCAAATTACTAAACTACCTTTTACCAAAATTAGTTTTTAGAGATATTTAATGGGATTTGGTAAAAGCTGCTAGGTACACCAAGATAGTTAGTGCGTCTAGCATAGGGGTCGGCAATGGGCCGGGTAGGGTATACCCTACCCTTATATGGGCAGGGTCGGGCAGGGTGCGATCGTTTTTAAAGTACCCATTATATACTTGTCGGGTAGGGTAGGGCAGGGTAGACTATTATTTAAATGCCTTAGGGTACTGAATGGGCAGGGTCCTCATCGGGTAGAAAGGGTAGGGTAGGGTACACCCTAATTTGTAAGGGTCGGGTATACCCTGTTTGACAAATATAATTTGTATATTAAAAACTAATCTCAGAATCAGAATGTCTAAACTTAAAAGCATATCTATGTTTGTTCCACTGTTGATGTTGAAACAAATCTCAAAAAACAAATGCTCTTAAAAATTACATCTTCTGATTAACACATAACAACAATAACTTAGAAATGTTAAGATGTTATTGAATGCTTCACGATTGAAAGTGGATCCAGGCAAGAGTCATAAGACAATACTTGTTGGAGTTGGTTGTCTTCAGCTCATTATTAATTGAAAAAGAAATTATAAGAACATACAACACACAAAACAGTTAACAAATATTAATACCTTTAATTGATAAAACTGTGATTGCAGAATAAAGTGCAACACCAGTAGAGTTGATTTGGAGATTAAAAACTCCAAACTGGTAAACTTGATGAATGAGGAATGTCGATTGAGGTTTAGGGTTGGGGTTGGGGTTGGGGTTGGGATTGAGATTGAACAGTATGAATGAAGAATCGGGTGGCATAATGACATATAAAAACAACTTCTCTAACGGCTAGTTGGACTGAAGCTCCATTCACGGTGATTGGGAATTTGAGATGTCGCCGATGACTCGATTTGGGAAGCGGAAGAGGCATAACGAACGTAATTGACTAACCCTAATTTGTCAAATGATTTACCTATTAGCGGCGTTGATGACTCTATTGAAGCGTAAGACTTTTACTTTCGGGTGGGCTGGGCCGGGTGTACAAGGGTAGCCCGTATGGGTAAAAATAGGGTACAAACGGGTCGGGTTCGGGGGTCGGATAGGGTTTTAATTTTGTTGCCCATACCCTGCCTATGGGTAGTCGGGTAAGATAGAAATCGGGTAACGAATCGGGTATGACAGAGTACAGGGTCGGGTCGACTTCGGGTTACCCTACGGGTAATTTTGCAATCGGTTAAGATGGAGACGCCTAGTCTAGCAGCACTCAACCATAAAATTATAATTTGAATAATAATTTTAACACGGACACGGTGATAAGTTTTAACGATTGATCATTTTTAATCTTTCAATGCTTCTTGAAATCAAAAGCAAGTTTACTAACTATCTCACCTCAAACTCTCCGCTTAGTTTCTCCGTCGCTTGTCTTCTCCATAGGTGGAGAAGGGTAGCCTCCTCCCTTCTCCACCCCTCACTTAGTCCGATGGTTGCTCTGTTGTTGTCACTGGTGGCGGTGAAGTCTCCATGACTTTGCATGTCGGTTTTGACCCTTCCCGGAGCTCCATCATGACTTGGTGATCTCTAAGGAGGCTGCTGCTCTTGCTTCAGTCTTTGGTGTGTTGGATCGATAGTAAATTATCATTTGGCAAAGCTTTTGGGTGGGATTTGGGGATTATGCTTTTAAGGAGGTGTCGGTGGTCGATGATGTTGATAATGTCAGTGCATGTATTTGGATCCAGTTTGGAAACGGTTGATTCATCACTTTGCTGCATGATCAGTAGTTTTGTGGTGGCGGATTGCTTATTTGAGTCACTTTGCTGCATGATCAGAAACTTTATCTTGTGATGTTGCAGCTGCCTCCGAATTCCACTATGCATGTTGATGGCTATGGTTGATTAATGCTTGCGTTTGCAATTGAGTTTGGCTGCCGACCCTATTATTGGTTTTGCTCTTGCCGTTGTGATCTTTAGTATCCGTTCATCTACCGAGTCTGTTGTGAGTTGTAGTATTAGTGTGTATAGTTTTTAGCTAGAATAAGGCCGTTGTGCCAAGTTTGGGTAATTTCCTTCCCTATGGCGGGAAGGTAGTAGTATGCAGTGATGCTTAGTTTTCCCGTGTAGCATGCGGGTAGTTGATTAGTATGGTTTGGTTTATTCCTCTCCTTCTGGGAAGAGGTTGTGTTTCTACCGCTATGACGGTAGTGTTTTTTTCCGGTTTTTAGTTTCTTACTGCGAAGTAAGCATATTTTGCTGAAGAGCAGATGGTTGTGGTTGTCTTTGACACCACTAGGGTTGTGCTAAAATCGCTGTATAAGGCATATACTTGGGTTATATGTGTACTAATGATCACCCGAAATTCAATGAAATGCAAGTATGCTTTTATCAACAACAAAAAAAAAAAAAAAAAAAAAAGCAAGTTTACTAACTTAATATCAGCTCCTCTCAACATCATCGAATTAGACATAGAATATAATGATTGAAAAAGTAACTACTACTCTCTCTGTCCCATAATTTATATCTCATATGGTTCAAGACACATTTTGTAAGAAATGAAAGAGAAAATGAATAAAATAGATAGTTGACAGATGAAGAAAGAAAACATGATTTGATAGGTAATTAGTGATGAAAAGGGAAGGGGAAAGAAAATTGTGTGGTGAAGTAAATTTAGAAATAAGATAAATTTGGAATATCCAAAAAAGAAACATGACATTAATAAGGGACGAAGGGAGTACTAGATCGCTATTTTGTGATATTTCGTACATTTAGTAATATAAATCTTCTACATATGATACTATTTTATGGAGCATTGTGGCAAATGTTCCTTTCACTCCAGTCAAGTCTCAAGTACATTCACATTTCTTAATTTACATTAGTAAGACTATATCTTAACCGTTAATCTCATCTATTAATTTATCAATTGAGTGACAGTTGGTAACCGCTAATCCAACTGAATTAAGTGTTATCCATTTAACCAAAAAGTAGTCACGTGTCACTCAATTAGGGAACAAGTAGATGAAATGAACGATTGAAATATTATCTTACCAGTATAAATTAAAGAAAAAATATACTTGAGTGCTTCTCCTCCATTCAAAGCCTACAACAGTAACACAAAATCGGATTCCAAAGTCCTATAATGACCTGGTATCTGCCTTAACAGATTTGGATTATGTGTTCATCTACGATGTCATCATCGAAACACCAACCGGGCCCATTCGCCGCCTTGTCATTAGCTCCATTCAGCTTCTTTGACGTGCAAGAGTGTATAATAATATAACCCTAAATTAATCTAATCACACAATTAATTGACTGATAATCTCTTTAACTGATGAACAAATACTTCGCTTTATTTATTGTTTATTTCTTATTTAAATATAAGTTTTTTATGCTTTTCGTGTCTTTTGAAGATTTAA
The DNA here is from genome assembly GCA_006409495.1 of Sedum album. Taxonomy (NCBI): domain Eukaryota; kingdom Viridiplantae; phylum Streptophyta; class Magnoliopsida; order Saxifragales; family Crassulaceae; genus Sedum; species Sedum album. The sequence goes on from QZGG01000140.1 coordinate 51,982, forward strand.
ATCTGATGACTCGCTGTAACAGCTTGAAGAAGATTTGGTAATCAGGGGTTCAAAGTGAGTCGCCCGGAGTCAAATATGGGAGCTGGCTAAGTCACATTTGACTCGCCTGCGTGAAAGTGACTTGCCCGAGTCTCAGGTGACCAGTTAAACACTGTGTAAGTTAGTCGCTCGAGTCACCCATGTTCCACCAGAGTCAAAAATGACATGGCCAACGACGAGCTGAATTTTGACTATAAATAGAAAGAGATGATTTTGAAGAAATTGGCGCTGGTTTTGAAAGAGAAAACCCTAAAACCAAGGAGAGAAGACCAATCGATCAAGCTTGGAGATCATCACCAAAGATCAAGAGTAGGATCTTTATCACTATTCCACTCTTCATTTTCATTGATTTATTTGATGTAATGGACATGCATAAGCTCACTATGGGTGAGTAGTGTTAGGATTGTGGATCTTATGGATTACCTTGGTTAGGATTTACATGTAAACAACTTTGTTGAGATACTGAATGAAGTTTAGTTTGATTTTCTTGAAATGGATATATGCTTGTTATTAATCTCTTTCACAGATGAAGGAATAAATAGTATATATTTATTCCCTTGCCTCTATTTATTTCTTGTTTGTTCCTTATTTAAATGTAAATCTTTTGATGCTTTTCGTGTCTTGCGGATTAAAATCCAATGAATCGCAATACAAAGCAGTATATGATTATGTATTTAATTAGGATTATTTAGAGCAATTCATGTATAACCATGGATTAAGGGATGGTCAACATAGTCAACGGTTAAATATAACGGAAATAGTAATGAAATAGTGAAGGGGTGGTTCAACTAAATGAAACTTGAATTGAAGGGTGGTTTTTTTTTTAAAGTTGGAGGGGTCGTTACGCTTTGGCCTATTGGACGGATGGTTTTCGGCAAAAAAACTCAAAGATATATGATTTTGAAGAAACTGGCCCTGATATTGAGACAGAAAACCCTATAACCAATGAGAGGAGATGGAGGAATCAATCTTGGAAATCAGCACCAAAGATCAAGAGAAGGATCTTCATCACTATTCCACTCTTCATCTTCATGTATTTATTTGATGTTATGGACATGTTTAACCTCACTATGAGTGAGTAGTGTTAGGATTGGGATCTTATAGTTCCCCTTAGGATTTGCATGTTAACAACTTTGTTGAGATATTAAATAAAGTTTAGTTTGATTTTTTATGAAATGGATGTATGCTTGTTTTAGTGTACTCTAGGTGTTTAATAAAATACTCTAAGGACTATCTTATGAAATATGACATTGAAATGTATAATGATTAGGTCTCTCCAATTTACCCTAACACAATTCTACTTTTAGGGTTACCCTATTATGACCCGACCCTGTACCCTACTCTACCCGACTCTTGATCCGAAATTGACCCTGCCCGATCACCCATGGGTAGGGTACGGGTAGTATAATTGATACCCTACCCTACCCTTGAACCCTGCCCGTTAATACCCTTTTGTATCCATCCGAAGTATACCCATGTTTACCTAATATATTTAACCGTAAGGCACTAATCGAGAACTGTATGCACAAGAATTTGAGTTATTAAACATATTTTGAACTACTAAGAAATAAAATTAATTTATATAAATTAATTTAATGTAAATAAATATAATCAATTAATTTATATAGGGGTCGGCAATGGGCCGGGTAGGGTATACCCTACCCTTATATGGGCAGGGTCGGGCAGGGTGCGATCGTTTTTAAAGTACCCATTATATACTTGTCGGGTAGGGTAGGACAGGGTAGACTATTATTTAAATGCCTTAGGGTACTGAATGGGCAGAGTCCTCATCGGGTAGAAAGGGTAGGGTAGGGTACACCCTAATTTGTAAGGGTCGGGTATACCCTGTTTGACAAATATAATTTGTATATTAAAAACAAATCTCGGAATCAGAATGTCTAAACTTAAAAGCATATCTATGTTTGTTCCACTGTTGATGTTGAAACAAATCTCAAAAAACAAATGCTCTTAAAAATTACATCTTCTGATTAACACATAACAACAGTAACTTAGAAATGTTAAGATGTTATTGAATGCTTCACGGTTGAAAGTGGATCCAGGCAAGAGTCATAAGACAATACTTGTTGGAGTTGGTTGTCTTCAGCTCATTATTAATTTAAAAAGAAATTATAAGAACATACATCACACAAAACAGTTAACAAATATTAATACCTTTAATTGATAAAACCGTGATTGCAGAATAAAGTGCAACACCAGTAGAGTTGATTTGGAGATTAAAAACTCCAAACTGGTAAACTTGATGAATGAGGAATGTCGATTGAGGTTTAGGGTTGGGGTTGGGGTTGGGATTGAGATTGAACAGTATGAATGAAGAATCGGGTGGCATAATGACATATAAAAACAACTTCTCTAACGGCTAGTTGGACTGAAGCCCCATTCACGGTGATTGGGAATTTGAGATGTCGCCGATGACTCGATTTGGGAAGCGGAAGAGGCATAACGAACGTAATTGACTAACCCTAATTTGTCAAATGATTTACCTATTAGCGGCGTTGATGACTCTATTGAAGCGTAAGACTTTTACTTTCGGGTGGGCTGGGCCGGGTGTACAAGGGTAGCCCGTATGGGTAAAAATAGGGTACAAACGGGTCGGGTTCGGGGGTCGGATAGGGTTTTAATTTTGTTGCCCATACCCTGCCTATGGGTAGTCGGGTAAGATAGAAATCGGGTAACGAATCGGGTATGACAGAGTATAGGGTCGGGTCGACTTCGGGTTACCCTACGGGTAATTTTGCAATCGGGTAAGATGGAGACGCCTAAATTTATATTAGGTTATACCCTACCCCGCCCTTTTGTACCCTAGGGTTATCCTGCCCGTCTAGTACCCTAAGGCTTTAAAAAAATTGTTGTACCCTGCCCAACCCTACCCTAAAAGTATCAACGGGAGCCTAAAAAATGGTCATACCCTACCCGACCCACCCTAAATAAGGGTAGGATATACCCTACCCGGCCCAATGTCGACCCCTGACAATGATGATTGATATTACAATGTCTAGTATCCCCTACATGAATCCCATGTGCACATTCGTTCATGAAATTGATGATGTTTATGTGGCTAGGTTTTACATTGAAACCTCCTACTATGCTGCTGATCAAAAGAATCAATGTGTGAGATTGTGGAACATAGGAGCTGCACGGTTCAATAGAGCTACGTTTTGAGAAACGTGGCATATACATTTGACACTCTCTGTGATGTAATGATGGTTGAAATTGAGTAGGATTGAATGATACCTAGAAAAAATCTGGCTAAATCTAATTCTCTAAGTCTTAAGAATGTTTACATATAACGTGACCTAGCTTAGGGAGGAAATAAGTCCCTAAATCATTCTAGTCTTTGTTATCTCTTATTTGTCTTATTTTGCCTTGCTTAAAACCAATCCAACTTAAAACCAATCCCCCTAAAATCACTTTAATAATCTTGTAATGAAAAATAGTTAATTTAGTTAGTCACTTCTTATGGGTTCAACCCTAAGTTACGTAGACTTATAAATATTGATTGACTTGCTTGATTATAATTTAGGGTTTTTTGCCGAAAATCACCCGCCCAATAGGCCAATTTGAAAGAAACTACCCCTCCATCTTTTTTTAAAAAATAACCACCCTTCAGTTCAAGTTTCATTTAGTTGAGCCACCCCTTCACTGTTCCGTTACCATTTCTGTTAGATTCCACTGTAAGGTGGTTATTTTAAAAAAAAGTTGGGGTCGTTTCGCTCAAATTGGCCTATTGAATAGGTGGTTTTCGGCAAAAATCCCTATAATTTAATACCCCTAAAAACAACTTGTCATTCACGATAATGACTAAACTACTCTCGTTATTCAATAGTATAACTAGTGCGAGGAACGCTCATTTGCGACCCATAGGTGGGTTTGCGAACCTGAGGACCGTTGGATCAATTTGATCTAACAGTCCACAAATCTTATTTTTTAATTTTTGACTTCTTCTGCAAAAAGTCAAAGTGCACAAACGCAGTCAAAATGTTCATACAATTAAATCGAAAATACAAATAGCTTAATTTTCAAAATGCACATGTGCAGAAGGGGTCTCAAAGGAACTACACTCTAACTAGTGCAGTCTTAAATTTGATGATAGAGCACTTTTGTATGCTGTTTTAAGTTCTTTACACTGCTTAGATTCTAACATATTTAGTATAAGATTACGCTTTTGGTGTAGTTTTGTATCTCAAGTTTATCAGAAGAGTTAGAACAAAAGTGCAACAAGAAGGCTGAATCTCAGAACAAAAGACAACAAAGTTGACAAGAGGCAAAGACCAACGAGCGCTCGAGAAGGTGTAGCGCGCGAGTATCATTCACGCAGAGCAGAGCAACAAGATGACGTCAGCAATCAGTGACAAATCCGGAGCGATGACGTCATCACGCGCAAAGAATATTTCTGAGTTTGGATTTTGGAGATAAAGATATTTCCAAAGTATTTTCATCGTATTTTGGCGATGAATCCGGAGCGATGACGTCATCACGCGCAAAGAATTTTAGAGATAAAGATGATTTAAAACATATTTTCTTGCCTAATTATTCGTGGAAATCCTAGATGGCAAGAGTATAAATACCAAGCATGAAGGAAATCACAGATATGCGTAGAGAGGCGATTAGAGTAGAATTTGAAGAGGAGATCGCAAAACTGCCGGCGCAAGACTGAGACGCGCAACTGAAGACGCGCGCATCAGGCTATTAGTTTCAATTCTTGTTGTTTTTCATATAAATCTTGAGATGAATAGTTTCAGCATGTCTAGCTAACTTCCTGAATTCAGTTTAGACTTTGACCTATGAATAATATGTTTTGAGGTTTTATTCTTAAAGCATGACCTGTTTAGTATTATTACTCCGAGCATACTTGCATGATAACTATTTTAGATAGTTAGGCGAAGCCTTTACCCGCAGACCTAATTATAGACTCTATTATCTAACGTTAAACTATCAGAGGTACGTTACAGTGAATGATATGAGTAGCACTAGAATAGTTAATCACTACCTTTACTGGATTCGTGGTTAATTAGACTAGACTGGGTAGTAATATCATATTGACCTTTACCGGAACATATGTGTAAGTTATTAAGCCTTTACCGGACCTTAGCTTACGTGAACAATCAGTCATAGATCTTTAGAAAACCCGTGATAAACATAGACGTTCATAGTGATAAGTCTAAGCTGAGCTCATCTCTAGTTTATTGTCTAACACTCGTATTTATTCTGTGCGCCAGTAGTACTTGCGCTCCTGTTTTCTTTCTTTCACTTGTTTTACGCACACAACCCCAATATTTAGTTGTAGATAAAAGACGACTTCTCACCGTTCCCTGTTGAGATTCGACCCTTGACTTACCTAGACTATACTAAGGAGGAGAGGATAAATTTGCAGCACTCAACGACGTGCTCGTCAACTGATCTCCCCAACAAACACATCCATCTGAAAATCTAAACACCAAAGTAGGTATAGATGTACATCATTAGATTAGTCTGTTTGTCCCTGCTTGGACGTTTTGAAACATCTGACAAAGCTCCTTAAATTTTATTACCAATATTTGTCCTAGATAGCTATTAGTGTGCACTTGTTTATTACTTTCATCATGTGTTCTAATCCATATGCAGGCCTAATCCAATGTTTCTAAATCTCCCTTTATCCGTTAATTATGTTGGAATGCTTATGTGTCCGTATCTCATATCATCATGAACTTCATCTTTCAAATAAGTAACTAATGACTAAATGCTATGAATCTATGAGTGCCTTTTTATGCCTCTGACTAGTCCTCATGGAAATAAAATTTCATTGACTGACCTATTGTTTTGTTTTAGGAAGAATTTTATATTGACTAGTTGTTGCGAAAGAAGACACAAAACCTTGATATTTTATTTGGTTAATGTCCCAACCTTGCAACAAATGTTGTATTTAATAGTTAAGGTTGTTGTGTCTTTTTTTCAAGGTTTCTAGAAGTGTTCAAGTTTGGTGCGTATTACTTAATGCTACCGATCATTTCCCTAGACTGCTTAATTTGAGTTCTGTCACTTAGTTTCACTAAAGAGAAAATTAAACATTTATTTAACATACGGTGAAGTTCAATTTAACCATAAAATAAGTATTTCAGTAATAATTATAACATATATGCACATATAAGCTTTCACGACGGATCATTTTCACTCTTTTACCTTTTCTTGAAATCGCAAGTGGGTATACTGACTAGATATCAGCTCTAATGGTCACTGACAGAAATCTTACTATTAATAAAACCCAAGCATCTCTATTGACGGTTAATTTTTTAGGCCATTTTATATTTCGAAAATGCCCCACTAATCACAATAATTACATGTATCTTATCTTATTATAATATATAGATTGATTTACGAAAGACTATCAACTTATTTGCACAGAAATATCTGCTCACAAAGAGTACTAGTAGATATAGAATATAAAGAGAAACAAGTAACTACTAGATCGCTATTTTGTGCTATACTTAGAATTGTAAATCTTCTTTCATCTGGTACTATTTCAACGCCTCATTGGCTTAAGGTACTCTCACTCGAGTCAAGTCTTTTGGAAATTGGAACCTAGTATGCTTAATTTTCTTTAAAAAATATATCTGAAAGAATAACACAAGTTCCAAACTCAAGATGAAGATGCATTGGAATGAATTGAATTAAAGTCTCTGAGATAAAAAGATTGGGTTGCTGACCGCCACTATCTTAAATCGAAGTTCGGTTTTAAACAGAATATAATCAATCTCAACCATGATTGAATATGGATTATTTATGTAGGGTTTGGAAATGGTTCGAGGACAACACATATTTTGTAAGACGGAAGGACATCATTCGACCGTTGATTTCTATCAATCTAACGGTTAGTATTGATAACCGTCAATCCATAACCGTCCCTATTTTTTTTGTTAATTCATTGTAATTATAATAAAAATTAATTTAATATCAATCGCTCTATGAATCTAAATCAACGATCAAGACACATTCTCCCGTCTCACGAAAACTGATTGTTTCTCAAGAAATCAACCCTCTACTCAAATAGGCAAATGCTACAACGATCACGCTATATCTTATTCCAAATACTATGATAATGAAGACTTGACATCTGCCTTAACAAATTTGGCTTGTGTTCATCTGTGACGTCACACCAAGCGGGCCCATCCGCCGCCGTGTCATTGGCTTCATTCAACTTCTTTGACGCACGTGAGTGTAATAATATTACCCTAAATTAATCATATCACGTAATCAATTGACTAATACTCTCTTTCACCATAATGACGAAACTACCCTCATTATTCAGTAGTATAACTAGTGCTGTCTGAAAACCGGTCTCTAACAAACACCTCCAACTGAAAATCTAAACCTCCTCATCAACTGAATCCTTGTGATGGCTCCATTTTCCAACTCTATTTTGAGCCCTGACTCTGAATTCTCATCTCAATCGAGCAGCATCGGTTCCTGGGACTCCGATTTCTCATGGGACGATTTGATCCCCATTGTTCCATTCCACTTAACTGAATTTCAAGAATCAGTTATGAATGGATCATCAAACTCAAACACGGTGGAAGACGTTGCGGCTACGCTAACAGTTAAACCGGAACTGCATGAGTTTGAACCAGAGGTGGTGTCAATGTCAACGTTGGAAACATGAAGATGAAGAATAGTGTTAAAGAAAAGTCATATAGGGGAGTGAGGAAGCGGCCGTGGGGGAAGTATGCCGCGGAGATTCGTGACTCAACAGGAATGGGATAAGAGTGTGGATCGGGACATTTGACAACGCAGAGGCGGCTGCTTTGGCTTATGATCAAGCTGCTTTTTCCATGAAGGGATTGACGGCCACGTTGAATTTTCCGGCTGAGGTGGTGAGGGAATCACTGAGGGAAATAAAAGGGGGAGACGATGAGGAGGGTTCGCCGGTGCTGGCATTGAAAAAGATGCATTTGATGAGGAGGAGATCGGTTAGCAGTGGGAGTGGTAAGAAAGTGAAGAATGCTGCCAAGGAGGTTGGAGAGGAACAGAGGAAACAGAGCGTTGTGGTGTTTGAGGATTTGGGAGCTGATTATTTAGATCAGTTGTTGAGCTCCTGTCAATAACTTCACCTTCTTTTTTGCTAAAATTTATTCATTTGTCTAAAATTGCAAAGCAAATGGATTCTTCTCTAGAGACCATAGTTTCAACTCAATATCGATCTGGAGTATTGTGTAGAAATCTCCCTTTCAAACATATTTCGAGTTTAGGTGGTTTTGCATTTAACTTGTACACTTTCTGATCAATTCCACATTTTTGATAAGTTGAGTTAGTGTGATCCGTATGCTTCTGAGATTGCAGAAATGTTTGGGTATTGGTGGAGATTGGAAGTTGGCCGGAGTTTTTATGCAGCGCGCGTGTGGGTGAGATGATAGATAAAAACTTGAACTCGAATTTTAAATTCGAATAACAAACAATTAAAAAATACTTTAATTTTATTTAATTAAAAAAAAATTATGTTTTCTCTATTGGAATTGTTTATATAGCAAATAAATTTTACAAAATAAGCAAACAAGAATATTTAATCTTAATCGACTTTGTAAAGATAACAAAATATCTAAAATGAGATAGAAATCCTAACTAAAAATGAAATTACATTACACTATTTTGTCAATTATACGACTAATGATAAAACGTCACGTAAATGTACAAATAGTCACATAAGAAATATGTGATAAAAATTTAGTCACGTTAGATACGTCGCATATATTTCATCATATTAGTAGCTTGTGAATTGTGACTAAGAATTATGTAATCATTGTCGCACAAGAATGAGTAAAGTTTAAGGAGGACGTGTAAATAAATCTAGGACGGTGAGACACTATTTTAATCGTTGGTTACTAACAAATCAAAGGAAGAGATTTAATTTGTAAATAAGACTGTCAAACTCGCTAGGATTTTTCGCAAATCCAAACACCGGTTTATTAAAACTCAATTTAATCTCAACTTTCGGATTATCAAAATCAAGTATTCAGATTAATTCCTTTCGTCCCACAAAACTTATCATATCTCTTGAACTTAACTCTAAGAATAAGATCTAAGAGTAATGCTCTTTTGAGACCCTTACTATTGGGTGAGACCCTGAGACCCCAATCATGGCCGTTGATTGGGTTTGCTTTTGGGGTCCAGATTGTGCCACGTGGAGGTTAGAGAATTTCAAAAATCGGAGGTGAGAGAAATTGTTGCTTTTGTTCTCTCACCTCCACGTGGCACAATCTGGACCCTAAAAGCAAACCCAATCAACGGCCATGATTGGGGTCTCAGGGTCTCACCCAAAATTAAGGGTCTCAAATGAGCATGATTCTAAGATCTAAAGTGTCTCTATAAGCTAATCAATTAAATATGCCCGTTATATATGAAATAATATAAAGTGACTATTTTCTATTTATATATGGTTATATTCAACTTTTAGTCTTATTGGTCATTTATTATCATCGTATAACAAATATTAGTGACTATGCTAGTTGCTTTTACTCGTTTAAACCGGTTGTATCATATATTTTTATGTGCCATGTTTATAATAATCATGTTATAAATTTAGTTGTATCTATGAATTTAAACGTACTTAAAATCATAATAAAATATATCAAATCTCGGGAGCACTAACTATCTAACAAAAGGCTTGAGAGTTTCGTATCCAGGAACATTCAAATAATTTGGAAATTATCGCAACTTCTTCTTTGGTCGCCTGCAGCTTTGATCTTAACTAACATTATTGGCTTCACTATATATTCATGAATGTTAATGTTTTTGAATACAAGCCGTTGTAGGCGTCAAATCTAAATTATCCTATACGATTATATGTTATTATGATAAATGTGAAAATATTAGATCATTTCACACTCATGAGTACAGAGATCATTTCAATCACGACCCAGGCATCTAGCAACGATCCCTTTGACCCTCTATTAGGAACATTGGATCAATGTGATCCATCGATCCACAATTTACCTTTTACAAATTTTTGTCTCATGCTTACCAGTCGGTAGGGTAACAAGATCTCATGTCTCTGTTTTGAACAGTGCAAAGAGTTCTTCATCCATTGCCTGCTGCCAACAAGGGTCAAGAATAGCCTCTTTATAGATAGAAGGCTCAGACAATTTGTGAACAGATGTCAAAAGGACACAAATGATGGAGAATATGTCGAATAAACAAAATCAGGTAACTGGTAACACTTACGTTCTCGTCGAGGTTACCGAGTGGAGGGAGGATCCTCAATCAAAGGAGCATCATCTCGGGGAGCAGCGGGAGCATGTGACAGATCAGTAGCATCAATAACCTGCGGCTAAGCATCTATAGCATCAGAAATGTCAACAACATCAATAGTGTCAATATGCTGGGTCTGAGCATCTCTGATGTCAGGTGTATCAATAACATCAGAATCAAAAGGGTCAATAGTGAGGTCAGACATCTGTGTACTAGGAATGTGCTCAAGAAAAACAACATGATGGGAGACATAAATTTCTGACTAACAGGATCGTAGCAACGATAATCTTTCTGACCATCACCAAAGCCAATAAACACACAAAAAATAGAACGGGCAGTGAATTTGCTGCGTTCGGCGTGATGCCTCAAAACGAAACATGCAGGATCAAAACTTTCAAGAAAGAGTAATCAGAAACATGACCAAAAAGTTTTTATAAGGAGACAAACCTGATGTGATAGAAGGCTGGATTTTGTTAATGGCAATTGTAAGGACAACTTCTCCCTAAAATGAGCTTGGGACATAAGTAGACAAGAGAAGTGAACGTGTTGTCTCAACAATGTGCCTATGTATTTTTTCGGCAATACCGTTCTGTTCAGGAGTATCAGTACAAGAGGTTTGATGAAATTACCATCAGAAGCTAAAAGATCAAGAAAACAAGAATCGTGTGACATATGACGTGAAGCACAAGAATCAAGAATCCAAAAAGGAGAGGGTGTACCTGATGCTTTACAAGTGTTCAAATCTGAATGGGAAGTAGATATGGCATGCGACTGCAAGACAATGAGCTTCTAAAAATGCTCTTGAAGTGTAGATATGGCATGTAACTAGTATCGGCTGAGATTTCTGCACCAACAGTTGACATTGGGCTTTCCAGTGACCCTTCTTTTAGCAATAGCTATATTCATCTTTGGCAACCCGAGATCCAGACTTTCTTTCATCAAACTTTCGAGTTTGTGCTGCAAAAATTGAGGTATCCGAAAGTGATTTATCAAAACGAGATTTCAACAGCAACTCCTCTGCTAATAATTTAGAATCCACAGATGGCAGCGGATTACGATGGAGAATGGAACCCTAAAGTCCCTCAAATTCGTCCCGAAGGGCCGTCAAGAATTGCACCAAGCGCTGCTCTTCCCTACGATCGATATAAGGGGCAAAAGCTTGTAACTCTGTCGACTCTGTCAACGCAAGTTGATCCCACAAATTTATCATGGCAGAATAAAACTCTTGGATAGTCATCGAGTTGCACCAAATGGTTCTACAAATGGTGGGGTTACTTCATGAATAATACCATGTTGTGCGCAGAACGTCCCAAATGGTTCTACAAATTCACCACCCCGATCACTTCTCAACCTTTTAATTTTATTGTCAGGTTGGGTTTCAACTTCCATTTAAAGGCAGTAAATTTTTCAACAACTTCATCTTTGCCTTAAGCAAATAAATATAGCAATACTTTGTACTATCATCAATGAAAGTCACAAAATATTTATTATGACCTCTACTTGGCAAGAATTTTAAATCACACAGATCAGTGTGTATTAATTCAAGGGACTCGCTATCTCTTTCAACTCTCTGAAAAGATGTCCTCGTTAACTTAGCTTCAACACATGTTTGACATTTGTGTTCCAAGTTAATTTGACATTTGGTATACATTCCAAATTCAATAATTTTCTGATGGACTCATTATTTACATGTCTAATCGTTCATGCCATAAATTAGAAGACTCAATCAAATAAGCAGAAGAATCAGTTTTATTCATAACTTTTAACTTAACATCAGTTACATCAGACTTGATATCTATAGCATTAAGCTTCCACAATCCTGCTTTATATAGCCCCTACCAACATACATGTCATTCTTGACAAGTACAACTTTCTAGATTGGAATTTCATCTTGAATCCATGGCTATCCAACGCTGTCCCAGAAATCAGATTGTTCTTCACATCCGGCATGAACAGAACACCATTCAGTTGCAGCTTCTTGCTTGTTGTGAACCTCAGGACCACCGTCCCCTTCGCTTTCACCCTTTCACCTCTGAAGTGGTTGAGTTGCCCATATAAACCTTCTCACCAGTTCCAGTCTTGTTCAAGGTGTAGAGGGCACTTTCTATTGAGCAGATGTAGCGGGTAGCTCCAATATCCAACCACCAGTCTCTGTCATTCGAGTCCACCAGATTCAATTCAGAGATGAAAGCCACCAGAAAGTCATCATCGTCATCAACATCAGTGACGTTGACCTCTTTCTTTTTCTTCTTATGCTTAGGGCACTCATTTGCTTTGTGTCCGGTCTGACCACAGTTGTAGCACTTCTCCTGAATCTTGGGTTGCCCTTTCTTCTTACAGGTATCACACCCTTGGGAGCCAGCTTGTTTGAAGACTTCTGCTTCTTGGAGCTTGCATCATGCTCCATAACTTTGACCCTCTCAGGTATCAACTTCAGCTTCTTGTCAGAACCTCGGTTCTCCTCCTCAATCATGAGCTTCAGATAGATCTCCTCCAGATTCATCTCTTTGCCCTTGTGCTTGAGGTAGTTTTTAAAGTCTCTCGAGGATCGCATCAACCTGAAATGTCTCACTCAGAGTCATCCCCTCAGAAGCAATCTCATGGAATATGAGCTGCAGTTCCTGCTTCTGACTCACAACAGTCCTAGATTCGGTCATCTTGTACTCAAGGAACTTGCCTACAATGAACTTCTTGGGGCCAGCATCCTCCCTTTTGTACTTGTAGTCCAAGGATTCCCACAACTCCTAAGTCGTCTTAACAGACGTGTAGACATTGTACATACTGTCAGCCAATCCATTCATGACATAGTTTTGAAACAGATAGTCAAAATCATGCCACATCACATTTTGTATGTGATCAGGGACTTCTGAGCCTTCTTAGCTGAAAAAGGGTGGATTCTCGGTACTTAGACAAACCCAGAGTGGTCAGATAGAACTTCATCTTCTTCAACCACCTCTTGAAATTCAATCCATTGAATTTCTCAGGCTTTTGAGCCGGCATCATAGTAGAGGGCGTCATGCACTAGGACCAACATGTCCATTCCTTGACAGAGTTGTGGTTGGTCTGAGACACAATCCAACAGTTGCTAGAGTAGTAGGAAACTGACATGGAGGTACTGTACCATTAACTACAACAGCTAGAATCTGTTGCACTCCACCAGTTTTGATTGGATACTGCCCAGTAGCAATACCAATAACCAGATTCACTCCGGTTGCCACATCAGCCATAAAATGCTGCATCCCATCAGCGACTAGAACATTCGGATCAACATCCATGTTGAGGTTATTAGTGGTCATCGTAACTACATGCATAAACAGATCAAGTTAGTAATCTGGAACACAACCTTTAAATTTGTTGGTAGTATAATCACGAAGTTACTAAATATGATCGATACAAGTCACGGGCCTCAATAATCAAAATAATGGAAACCACTTACAAAATCAATAAGGCAGTTGATCTTGTTTAAGCATGGCAATACCTACTTTTACGCATAAAAGTCAAACAATAGATATTAAAAGATTTAGTCGGATTCAGTTAGTCATACATTGAGATTGAATTCAAACATATAATAATCTATTCAACAGAAGCCACTAACATCTATTAAATACAACAAATTACTAAACACTCAGTAACATGCTCGGCTAAACCACCTTAACTACTAAAGACGATGTGCAATGAGAGTTTATATGGCTAATTTAATCTAAGGCCTGAACAGATCAAGCACTTCGCGTCGCTTATTCAAACTGAAATCAAACAGTGACTAAGAATAGTAACAATTGGTAGATCAAAATCTGTTTGTAACCACAAATATAGCTTTAAGATTGCTAGAAATAATGTAGAAATAGGATCTGAAGATGAATAAAGTACTAAATAAATAAAACAGTAAGAAAATTGAACAAAACCAGATTGGTTGAATCATGCTCGCATTTCCCTTAATGGTGTATTGCCTCCCTTACGTGCAGGATGAAGCGAATTGGACTACGCCTTTAAATCTGAGAATGAGAGATTGATGTGTGTTTCTGATGATTAAGAAGGAAGATAGCTAGTCTCATTTTATTGTGATCAGAAGCCAAACCGCCAAGAGAGAAACACTCCTCCACTATCCCAAATTGTTAGCATAATATTCTCAACTTCCCAAGGATGTGGGGATGTGAAGAGACTTGGCTGTAACAACCAAGTAGATAGCAAAGACCAAGTCTTTTGCAAGGATTTTAATCAAGACTTGAACTATTCGATTCAATGTAGAAAAGACATCGAAATGGCACTCAAAAATGAGTCAAACCCATTTTCTTCACACACTTAGAAATTTAAATAATGTCCGACAAGTTTGAGGAGGACAACCAAATTTTTGTGAGACAAAATGACATCATCTTAACCGTTGATTTTTATTCACCAAAGGTTATATTTATAAACATCATTCTCAACCGCCAGATCAATTAAAATCAACTGTTGACATAATGTTCTCGTCTCTTACGGAACTTTAATGTCCCCAAGATCCGAACTCTTATTTTTTGAATGTTAACGTTGCATAAATACTTATGCAATTGCAAATAGAGCGACTATTTAATATTCAAACGCACAATGTACAAAATGGTGCAGTGAAGTATTAGGTTATTGGCAAACATTTATTTGCGACCCATCTCTTAGCCTACAATCCCTGCGACCCAACAATCGCAATTGATCCAACGGTTGCAGATTTGCACTTTTATTTTTTTTGTTGTTTTGTGCAAATAATTTGTCGTGTAGCGAAATGCACAAATGCAAATGGGGCGTGCATATAGTTAATACAAAAGTGCATATAGCGGAATCCGAAAAAGCACAAATGCATTGGAACCGAACTCTTAGGTTATTTACCGAATTCCAGAACCGAATTTACCAAACTGCATATTGTTTATTCTGAATTTTATACTGAAATTATTTGTTTACCACAAGAAAACCATATTCTGCCTGAAATTTTAGTTTATTTGAAAATAAGTACTTATGAAAAGAAATATCATTTATTTCTTTTTGATTATCCTATCCTATATATAAAGCGCAAGCCATCCTATTGACGGTTATTTGAAGACACTTTTACATTCCGAAACTACCCCTATGAAATTCAATATTTACTTTATCATAGTATATTTTACTCTCTTGATTATAATATATAAAATATGTTTTAATATATGTATAATACGCTGAATATTTATATAAAACTTACATGCACAGATTTTTCTGTGCAAAACTACTAGTTACTTTAAGCCACTTATAATTAATGTCGTTTACTTTAACTTATCGTATTGGAAAACAAAAGGATGAAAACCAAACATTCAAAAATAAAAAATAGAAACTATGAACAGCAGGAAATTCTATATCCAGGGGGATTTTTTTATAATAATGAATTTTATTTTTGAATATTTTTTCAATGGGTGCATTTTTTTTAAATTCTCTATATTATACGTATTTTTTGTATTTGTTTTTTACTTAAAAAACATTCAGTAAATCAAAAATAATAGGCTATCTTAATACATTTCCAGTGACTTAGTAGTAGCAAAAATGAATTATTGTTAAATTTCGTAAATTTTTTGAATCGCAACAATTTGAAAAGATGTTCTGACGCGGCGGAATCCTCATGGGAATCGCAAGCGCGAAATCCGAAGATGAATTTTTCAGGAGTCCACCCGTATATAAAGGAAATTCACCCTTATTATTGAGATAACTCAATTGGTTTTATTGATCAAAAGATGAAGATTACAAAAAAATAAAGAATATTATATAAAAATAGATATTACAAAGTTTTTCAAATCTAAAGATGTGGGATAAATTCAAAACTGAATATAATTTGCCACATGTTCATGAAATATAATTTGCGGCCATACGTTCATGACCACATACACTATTATATATGAAAAGTAAACTCAAAATTAAAGTGTGATTGAGTCTCATATTATTTATTAGAAAAGATACACTTTTATTACCATTTTATTACTAATAAACCCTCGCTTACAAAGAAAAGTAGAAACCTCAAAAGGTTCTCTTTTTCCTCCTTATTACATTTCTAACTCAAAATACATTCAAGCCACTGCCAATCTCTCGGACGACTTCTGTCCTTGGAAAATGGTTGTCTCATCCCTGTTAAACTTCAGCTTCAGTGCATCCTTGACCGGGATCTGATAAGCATTAGCTATCACACCGGCAGGAAACCCTCGGAACACGGAGTTGCTTCCGGCCAAGGTGTTGCGGAATGCATTGTCACTTGTCTTGAATGAGATGTATTCGTATCCATCTTCAAGGGCTTGCCTTAGGATAACATAGTTCTGTGGCTCGACAAGGAGTTGTCCTTCGCTAATCACATCGTCGAATACGGTCTGACCTTGGTCGTCCACTACTTGGACCCTGGCTCGTCCGCGTGTTACGTAGGTAATGCTGTGAGCGTTCATGTAGTAGTGTGGTGACACAATGCCATTCTGCCATGCAAAATGAACAGCATTTTAATGACAAAATTTAAACATGAACAATGATGCTATTTAAGATTGTATAGTGTGTAAAACTATATGATACCTTGTAAAGGACTCCGCGCTCTGCGCTGAGATCGAGCCAACTGAGGACGGGAAGGTTGAAGCTGTTGAGGGTGCTAATTCGGCCACCGCGAGGAGTGTAAATGTCAGCACGTTCGGGGTCATTGATGTTCTCCCTGAGCCTCAATGTGCATAGGGTTTCCTCAAAACCATTGTCACCACGTCCACCATGCCTCCATTCGCTTTCACCATGGCCTCTGCGTCCACCATGACTCCATTCTCTTTCCCTTTCCTCACGGCTCCTCCCACCATGGCTCCATTCTCTTTCCCTTTCGCTACGGCTGCTCCCTCCGTGTTGTTCTCTTTCCCTTTCGCCACGGCTGCTCCCTCCGTGTTGTTCGCGCTCAGTCATGTGGGGTGGGGTAACATATTGTAAACCGCCTTCTACTCTGATGATGTTGCCCCTGTCATCCTTTTGGCCTTGTAGCTTCTCAATGAGGTTTCTGTTAACGTTGAACACTTGGGAAAGCCATTCCGCGTCAAAACCGGCGAAGATGTTGCTCTTGTCTGATCCCTGTGAGCCTCTTCTTCCGTGTTCCTGGAAGCTGCGGCCTTCGCTCTGTTGGTGTTCCTCCTGAGGGTTTCCAGCTAAGTAGAATCTCTGCATTGCATCATCTCAAACTCAGTTTGTACTAAATATGACAATACATGTAGCTGAGCTGGCCATGTTTGACTGCACGTTGACTTACCTTAGGGTTGATGTCTAGCTGATTTGCAAAGTTAGTTGTGTCAAGAAGGACAACTGTGATGAGTTGCTCATTTCCATCATTGTAAGCCCATTGAGAAACTCCAGCAGGTACAGCCAAAATATCTCCGGCACGGAAGTGCCTGATCTTCTGGTGACGGTCTTGGAACCTTCTGCTTCCCTGTCCCTGGCCTTCTCCCTCTTCTTGTCTGCTGCCCGGCTGGAACCTTTCGTCCTCTCGCTCTTGCCCGCCTCTTCGGCCACCTGGCTGGAACCTTTCATCCTCTCGTTCTTGTCGGCCTCTTCTACCTTCACGGGATCCTTCAAACTCTGTTTGGCCAGATTGATAAACCTCAGGACATCCAGGGATCAGTGTTCCTTGAACTCCCTTACCTATAGAAAAACAAATGCATCATAAATCATTATCAACAGTTTGCACTCAAATTATATATTTGGATTAGTTAGTAATAAAGGTGCAAAGGCATGCATGCATACCTTGGATGACATAGATGAGTTGAGGAGCATTGGTGTAAGATGGCAAGAGGAGTCCATTAGGCTCTATGGTGTGTCTGATAACAGTGACACCAGCACATTTCAGCTGCTCATCATTGTGGTTCCACACCTCAGTCAACCCAGCCTCAGCCTGGATTTGGTTGGTGGGCTTAAGGGCTTGAATCTTATGGAACTGGCACTCACTTTGGCTTTCACCTTGAAACCCTGGCTGCTGATGTCTAGCAGCAAAAGCCACATTGATTAAAGCAAGTAAGCATAGAAGAGAGCTTAACTTTAAAGCCATGTTGCAACTGTTTCTGCTTGTTGGGATGAGAATGAAGTGAGTGCGTAGGTGGGTATTTATAATGGAAAAGAGAGGTTTTTGGGATGACACATAAGGGTTTGTGTACAGAGAGTTTGAGACATTTTGAAGTGTGCATGGCTTGGGTTTGTTGCATGTTTACACATCATGAGTTGTGCGTGGTTAGGTGGCCGCGTATGCACATGTTTTCAGGTTTCGTTTTGTTGTGTTTTGTATTTAGATGTAGTTTTGTGACACATTCATGTGAAGCGGTGGTTTGTGTTAATCTGTGGGGACTAGATGATGATGATGACAAAAGTTGTGATGAGATTTTCAGGATCGCCGCATACATTGCCCAATATGCATGTATCTACTTATTTAATCGATGTTCAATAATAAGAGAAAATGGCCAGAGTGCAAGATGCTCGAGAGGCTGAAACACAAGACGCACTCTGTACATTGGGATATGAGACATGCAAGGTCTATAGAGTGGCAACTGGCAAATGATTATCTATAGAGTGCAACATGCAAGGCCTTGGGTGGGGAAGTGACCCCCTTCTCTTTCATAGTAGCACTACACCATTTTATAATTTATGTGACAAGAATAAAATCTTCTCTCATATGTATTTGTCATATAAAGTTATATGTGAAAAACAATAAAAGTTACTTTTGTATTCATTCGCGTTATAGTTTTTATGTGGAACGCTTATTTGACAATTTCATATTTTGTTGTTTTTGTATTTATGTGATTGTTGCATATGCGACACAGTCTAGTGCTTCTCACATTTATATCAAATATAAAATTTTGTTCAAACGGTCAAATTTTTATTAAGGGAATGATCTTTCAACTTCACTTGTGACTTGAAATATGGTTGATGTAATTAAGGGGTAGTTGTACATATGTCTTATGGGACACATTTTGCTATTGGCCATCGCATATGTATGTAAAATTTGAATTATTCATCAAGAAACAAAATCAGCCTTGCTCATCTTCCTCTCATTTGCAATGAGTATCATTTTTAACTTGGATTTGCAGAAGAAAGAGCATGTTTGAGGTAAGTACTCTTTGTATTTTTGATATTACAAAAACTCATTTTGCAATATATATGTAAATACTACAAGCTATTGGCCATCGCATATGTATGTAAAATTTGAATTATTCATCAAGAAACAAAATCAGCCTTGCTCATCTTCCTCTCATTTGCAATGAGTATCATTTTTAACTTGGATTTGCAGAAGAAAGAGCATGTTTGAGGTAAGTACTCTTTGTATTTTTGATATTACAAAAACTCATTTTGCAATATATATGTAAATACTACAAGCATGACGATTTTCAATTTGTTGTGTTTAGTCAAAAAAAGTTGTAGAAGAATTTTTGTATTGGATGCCTTAATTTTGATGTGACATTTCCCTTCTTGTTGTATGTGTTTTCACCATTTTTGTTCATATAGCTAGTGTCTGTGTTCTCACCATTAATTTTAGGAGAATGGTTAAAAGTTGGATGGAGTTGGATCGATGTGATGAACGTTACTTTGAAGGAATCAATAACTTCATCAGTTTTGGTGGTCAAAATAAGAATGAACGGAAGCATCATTGTCCTTGCAATCATTGTAAATTGCACGGTGAAAAAATCACATCAAATGAGATGTATTGGCATTTGCAACAACACGGTATTTTAAGAACATACACCACATGGATCTTACATGGTGAATCTTTTCAAGGCCGAAACTATACACGCGTGAGAGTATGGGTGTGTATTATTCTATGCAGAGCATAAAGATTTGGATACTTGTCCCGTGTGCAATGAATCTAGATATAAACATAGTGAAGGTAATTGTAGGCGGATACCAAGAAGAGTTGTGCGATACTTCCCATTGACTCCAAGGTTAAAAAGACTTTACATGTCGCCTCGTATAGCAAAGGAAATGAGGTGGCATGCCGAAAGAGTTATAAGTGTTGATGTTCTTCGACATCCTGCTGATGGAGAAACATGGAAAAGCTTTGACAAAATTTTTCCTGATTTTGCTAATGAGGTTCGTAATGTACGTCTTGGACTAGCAACCGATGGTTTTAATCCTTTTAGAGCATCGGATGTTTCACTTAGCACGTGGCCTGTTTTCGTGACACCTTATAATTTGCCACCTTCTATGTGCATGAAAAGAGAATATAACATACTCTTTTAATTCCCGGCCCCAAATCTCCACGGAAGTGTTTAAATGTGTTCATGAGGCCATTAATTGATGAGTTGAAGGTTTTATGGAATAATGGAGCTATTACTTACGACCGTCACAAAGAATCTTCATTTATTATGAAAGCTGCACTAATATCGGCAATTAGTGACTTTCCGGGTTTGGGAATGTTAGGTGGTCTGAAGACTAAAGGGTACAAAGCGTGTCCTAATGTTTGGATGAAACCGATTTTGTATATTTAACAAAGAGAATGGCATACCAAGGACACCGCAGGTGGCTCGATGCTAATCATAATTGGAGGAAAGCTGGAAATAAATTTAATGGAAAAGTTGAATTAAGAGCACCTCCTCCGGCACTTTCAGACGTTGAAATTATGACAAACATGGAAAGTCATAGGTACTCGAAATATTTCTCCTTTCTGTTTTATTTTATACCTATATTGGTATTAACTATTTTTCTTCTATTTATTTATTTTACATGACTTATATAATGATGATAGGTATCCGACATTGAGCTTGCATCCCTCATTGTTAGCTAATGATGCAGAGAGACTTTGTTGGACGCACAAACTTATATTTTACGAATTGTCATACTGGAAGACACTAGACAATCCGTATTCTTTGGATGTCATGCATATCGAAAACAATATGTTCGGCAATATAATCGGTACTATACTTGGAATCGAGAGAAAATCGAAAGATGATTTGAATGCTCGTTAAGGCCTTGTTAAATTGGGAGTTAGGAAGTCTTTGTGGCCGAAGGGCAAAAAGTTACCTAAACCACTTTACACGGTGCTACCTGAAGAAAAGGTGGAGATACTTGAGATGATAAAAAGTGTCAAATATCCTCATGGCTACGCGGGAAGTTTAAAGAACAAAATCAATCTAAATGACAAGAAATTTATTGGATTGAAGACACATGATTGTCATGTCATGCTTCAAAGGTTACTTCCAATTTTTATTCGGCCTTATTTCCCAATGCATATAATGGAGCCACTTATATCATTATCTAGGTGGTTTCAAAAGTTATGTTGCAGAGAATTGAAAAAGGAGAGTATTTGATGTAGATCATTTGGCAGTATCATACTTGGAGAAACAGGATCACCCGAAACAGGCATGCCGGTGCAAATTCGCAGTTTGAGTTCCCGATGTCCGATTTCAGCCCACAATACCTTGTTTCGAAGAGAACGACGCTGCGGTTCGAAATCCCGAGCTTTGCTCGGGTGGTATGGTGTTTTCTGGGCATTCGGAGTCATCTTCTATTTTATTTTGAATTTTAAAGTTTTCAGTTTATTTACGATTTTGCCATTGTCGTTTTATTTTGTTTATTTTCGTATTTTAGAAACCCTAGCACTATAAATACGACATTATGAGTCGTATGTGAAGTAGTTTTTGGAGTTTTGATGAAATAAAATTAGGGTTTCTTCCCTTAGTTGTTCCTCTGCGTTTTACTCTGCATCAGTATTATCCAAATGAAGTCGGAGATTGTGATGATTTTATGTAAGTTGGAGCAAATTTTTCCACCGACTTTCTTCACAATGATGGTCCACCTTATGATTCATCTTTCGGATCAACTTTTGCTTAAAGGTCCTGTTCACTTTAGCTGGATGTATTCTGTTGAAAGGTATGCGAAGTGACAGTTTTTAATTAAAGATATGTAATATACTATAATAATAATTAACTATATTATTTTCCAGGCAACTGAGTGAATATAAGAAATATGTTAGAAACACGCGATATCCAGAGGGATGTATCGCAACACAATACGTTGCACATGAGTGTGTAACATTTTGCAAGTTATATTTGAATGAGGACCATTCTTGCAACATATCCTCATCACCACAATATAAGTTCAAGATATCGGTTGTTTTTGAAGAAATCAAGCCACTTAGCTATCTTTCAAAATTGAAGTTGAGTAAGAAAGAAATACTGACTGCTCATTGGTGCGTGATGGAGACTTGCAGTGAAGCACAATATTTTATTGATGCACATGCTCAAAAATTCAATAGAGAATACCCTAACGTCGGAAAGGAGGCACAAATTAATAATTTTCATGCATATTTTCGCTATTGGGTATGTGTCTTCTCTAGTTTTCATATTAATTAGAAATATTCACCTTACTATTAATTATATATAATGTTGTGCAGATGAATATTCTACAAGAGGATAATCCGCATTATATTCATGAACTATACATATTGGCAAATCTCCCACAAACTCATCGTTGTTATTCCGTGTGTTACGTAAATGGAGTAAAATTTGTTGTATATGAACGGGATAAATATTTACAAACACAAAATAGTGGAGTTATGATCGAAGCAGGTATCTTTTTACTTTACTTTTTGTGATTTTTATTTACATAAATTTTGATAAATAATATATTTAACATTTGACGTACAGGTGATGAAGTTTATTACGGCGTTCTTAAAAGTGTGGTTGAGTTGAAGTACGGTGAAGGGATGTCGGTTGTTTTGTTTAAATGCAAATGGTTTAATAAGTACTCGAACCATACGAACAATGATGAGATTGGGTGTATTAGGTACGATCATGGGCTTACATTAGTAGACACCTCAACTAGTTGGTATGAAGACACACCATACTGTCTTGCGGCCATCACAACCCAAGTATTCTACGTAGATGAGCCCAACTGTGACAATTGGAAAATTGTTAATGTTGTTGCACAAAGAGGAATATACAGTGAGAAATCACTCGGTCGTGATGAAAACAAAGTTATATTCGAGAAGATACGTCAATAGAAGATACGTCAATTAATATTCCGAATAATGGAGATTATGACCATCAAAATGATGAAATAGAGGAGGGAAATGAAGATACAAATGATGAAATGGAGATTGAAGAAGATCAAGGATATGAAGATCATGAACAATCGAGTGAAGATGATATAGCAAGTGATGATGTTGATGTAGGAGATATATCTGGCGAAGTGGAAGATGAAGATTATATGTGATTTTATGATATTGATAAAATACAACTCGATTACCTTTTATCTAGACCTAAATATACAATGTAAACTCTGAAAACTCAACCTCCACAATAGGCACTCACACATGATTTTGACTAAAAGATTATTTATTCCAAGAGGCTATATTGAGGTACAAAATTAATTACAAAATTAATGAATATATAACTTGCACAAGATCCTGAAATAAACCAATAAGTGTTAAATACACTTCCAAGTCTGGAAACAATCTTATACCATGTGGTACTGATTTTAATTGAGTTAAGCTGGTAAATGCTCATGTACGGGAATTGTGTTTGATATGCAACCTACTAGGAATATGCTAAATATCATGATAGGTTCTTTGAAACCCCACTATGAACTCCAAGCTCCGCAAAACTTAGAGACATTGCACCTGCAAAACTCCAAGCTCCTAAAGGTCGATTTAACCCTTTGCTAAGAGTTGCTCCTGTAAAAAATGTATGCAAATCTACCATCAATCAATTCATTATTGAGCGATATGCATTGTTCACACCACAGTATGCAAAAAAGTTTCAAGGAAGTCTAGAATAATGCTTATTAGGCGCTAAGAAATTTAATTGCATATACCTTGAGTCTCCATCCAAGCTCCTTATAAAGCAAAAATCCCGAAAACTCAGCAGTACAAGAACTCTCAAGAAACTCAACAAAAATCTGCCTATGTGGTCCCTGCAATTTATCAGCAACTTCCTTAGCGTGTTATAACTCCTGCAACAGTGCCTCAAACTCAGCCAGATTCATGTAATATCTCAGTATTGAACAACATATTCATCTCATCAAAGTCTGTATTGAACAACAATATCCAGCTCTGTGCATCTCCTCACGGATTGTAGTAGCGACACCCGGCCATAACCATCTGCAGAACACATAATAACCAAAGAAAAGCACATAATAACCAAAGATAAACACATTTATAACCAAAGTCTGTTAATGTGTGTTTCAAAGATAAACACATTAAAACCAAAGATAAATCAAAGTTGCTAAAAAAGAATATATGCAACCAAAACATAAATCATCATTCCAAATGCCACACAAAATAACATAGGCCAAAAAACATAAGTCAAACTAGTTTTGATCATAAATCACTAGATCCGTCTTCAACTTGCATCATTCAATCCATCTTCTCAGTGATTGTCATCCGTGGTTTCCAATGGAGGTTGAAATTCTAGTTGTGGACAGATTGGTGAGGGGCAAGGGTTACTAGTAGGGCAGGGTGCGGCACATGAAGATAAATGAAGAGCCCAAGTAGCGTGATTCCACTCACATTCACGAGAAAAATCAGATTGTAGTTGTTTGATGGTTTCCATAATGCTAGCCTGGTTCTCAAGAACTCTCCGCTGATTGTTGAGCACTAGATCAAGCTGCGAGTTAGGCGGGGCATGGATTGGAACTCGTACACCCTCTTCATCTCGTTCCAAGCGCTGTCTTTTCCTCGCCGCTTTTGTCTCAAAAGTTGGGGGCAAGCATGGATTATGACCCCATGTTTTTATATCATTCTCAAGCATACCACTAGTCACTAGATACGAGCGGTCAAGACGACGGTTGGAGAACTCTGTAATTTTGGTCAGATTAAAGTTTTCCGCTAAGGCAATTGTAGTGATAAAACTACCTCCTCCTAGCGCATAATTCACCGAAGTTGTAATGGTCTAGTCCTTAAACCGAGAAGATAAAATCTCAAGGAAATCAATCCGCATCCCTCTATGTATACCCAACATAATATCAAGATCACGAGCGTAGACTTCACTACTTTCCATCCTAGGATTAATGGACATGACTATTAACCGATGTCCGCACTTCCACATGGATCCTTGATGTTTGCAGCAGGGCAGTTTGTGACAAAATAACTATCGAGACCTGAAATCTGATTCCAAAATGATTTTCTATCCTTCTCGGAAAATGCAGGTACAATGCAATCTTCATTATGAAATCGAAGGTGTTGTGATATCTTCTCCCTACTCCAACAAAAGTTTCTACCACCCAATTGAAAACACCACTCGACCGTAGAATTTTTGGCACCCACCGCATAGAATGTACTCATTTTGGGCACCCACTCGACCGTAGAATTTTTGGCACCCAAGTTTCTACCACCCAATATAATTTTTGGATATGTGCGATTATTAGCAAGGTTGAAGAGTATACCTAGCCCAGCGGTAGTAAACTTATCCCTCAAAGTATCATAGAGATCAAAGCTCTCTAAAGTCGCCTTATCGGGGATCATTGTGGGCACAATTTTTTTAGTGGTGCTGCTGAGAAATTTGTAATTTGATAGGGCTTTGGCATCAAGGGGAGGTAATTCTTCATCGCTAAAATTGTAAGGAATACGGGTACGAGAAGGCGGAGGCAAAAGGAGTTTATCCCGCGGGTTACTCTTCGAAGCTTGGGCTTTCGATTTTGTTTTGGGTGCGGCTGATTTCTTCGAATTGGAGGTGGAGGTGTTAGTCCATTTTGGTGGCATCTCGAATGGGCGGAAGGATTCACAAAATTGAAGAGGAGCCGACGCCCTAGGTAGGGATGCACAAAACCCACCCGGACTGGGAATATGGACCGGATCGGAATTTGTCAAGTCGGTTCAGGACCGGACCGGTACCTGGCCGATCCTCGGGTCAAATATTTTATAAATTCCGGGTTTCGGGTCAGTCCCGGTCCATACCGGAAAAATACGGTCCGGTCCGGTCCAGACCGGATTATATAATTTAATTTTAAAAAATACTATTCTAAGATTCGAACCCTTAACCAAACTATCAAAGCTGTCGTGATTTCCACTTCACCAAACATCACAATTGATAGAAATTGAGAATAATATGTAAATAGCTAATTTATTATGAATTTTTAACAGGGTTTGATACAAAACAAAACATAACTTTTAGGCTTTCTAATTTTATTTTCACACACTGACCGAGACCGACAACCAACGTGCGACATTCAAAGTCGTAAGTTTTTTCGATTTTTCATCTCCAATTCTTCATCTTGTCAATTATCTATCATCTTATCATTCAATTATTTTAATCTTTACAGATGGTTAGTATTGAACAAACTGAGCAAATTGTTGATTCCCCTGAATTATTCGAAGAAGTTCGTATTGAAGAAGCTTCACAACAACTTGATGTAGAACAATCACAAACAGATTTGGGTAGAAAAGCTGTTAAAAAGAGGAGAACAGGAAGAGCACAGAATATTGAGTTGCTTATGAAGTGTACGAAGTTGAGAATGGTACCCGGAGAGCTAAGTGCAAGTATTGTCCGAAGAATTATGCGTGCGATTCGAACAAAGTTGGGAACAAAAATTTGAAGAAGCATTTTGAAAGTTGTAAACTGAATCCGGCTAATAAGGGCAAAGGTACACAAAGTCATCTTATCCTTGAGAGTTTAGATGACAATGGCACAAGATTAAGGAATTGGAGTTTTGATGCCAATTTTGTTAGAGAGGCCATTATTGAGATGATTATTAGAGATGAGATGCTGTTTACGTGTGTGGAAAAAGAGGGTTTGAAAAATGCTTTTCTTGCGGCTTGTCCTCAGTTTAAGATGCCATCGCGCACTACTATCCAACGTGAGATTTTTACATTATATGTAAAAGAAAGAGAAAAGATGAAACAACTTCTGGATAATTCTTGTCAACGTGTGTGTGTTACTACGGATACTTGGACTTCTTCAAATATGGTCAATTATATGTGTGTTACTGCACATTTTATTGACAACGAGTGGAATTTGCAAAAAAAAAGTTATTAATTTTTGCAAAATTACGAGTCACAAAGGACAAGACATGAGTAGGGCTCTTGAGGATTGCTTGAGTTATTGGAATTTGGATAAAAAACTTTTGACCTTGACTGTTTATAATGCTTCTACTAATGATGTTGTTTGTGGTTATATGACTGAGATGGCAAAAGTAAAGGGTTGTATTACCGAGGGCAAGTATATGCATATGAGATGCATGGCACATATCCTTAATTTGATTGTTCAAGATGGAATCAAGCAATGTGGTGAACAAGTTGATAAACTTCGAGCTGTGATTAAATATGTTAGAGGATCTCCAGCTAGGTAACTATATTGTTAAGTTTTTTTTGTTTTTTTATTGTTAGGTTTTCACAATTTAACATATTCTCATTTTTTTCTTGGTTACATACTTTCAAACAACTAGCAGAAAAGTGCAAGGTGAACTGTAATAAATCTTTGAAGCTCGATGTGTGTACTAGATGGAACTCCACTTATGAGATGTTGATTAGTGCACAACCTTATAGAGCTATCCTCATTCGAATGGAAATTCCTCATTTAGAAGATTCTAATTAGGGTACTTTGAGCTCCTCAGATTGGAATAAGATTGATGTGCTCGCCTCTTATTTGAAGGAATTTTACGATATCACAAATCGTATTTCGGGTTCGTCATATGCTACGAGTAATTATATGATTTTGTATGTCTCCAAAGTTATGAATGTTCTAAACAACTTGGCTACAACTGGAGATTCCACACTTCAAAAGATGGCGAGTGATATGAAGAAAAAGTGTGACAAATATTGGGGTACGTTTGATAAGCTCAACATGTTAATGTTTGTATCCACAATTCTTCATCCTTATTATAAAATGCGTGGGGTGAATGTTGCTCTTCAAATGATGTATGAACAAGAGAGTTTGGATTTCATGGTTACTAAAGTAAAGAGTGATGCTTATGCATTGTTTGCTCGATATGTGACTTGTTATGCGATCACGGAGAACCATGGGGATGCGTCAGTTTCTAATTTAGTGATTGAGGGTGAAATCGAAAGCTCAAATTGGATGCAAGAATTTGATGAAAATATGACGAGAGGAAATTCTGATTTAGATGACATTTCACTTCGATTAGAATTTGATCTTTATTTGTGTGAAAGACATGAAGGAAAAGATGTTGATGTTTTAGTACCGGTGGACGCCACCTTACATCTTATAGAAGTCGTTTGAAACCTACAGTAAGTTATTTCTATTATTCTTTTTATTTTACTTGTATGCATTTATTCATTGTACTATTGAATGTCTTGTTGTGATTTACTTATATTTGTTATTCTTGTCACAAGATGGTGCAAGCACTTGTTTGTACTCAAGATTGGTTACGCTTACGGCCTAAGACAAAGAAAGATGACCATTCTGATATAGATGATGATGGTGATGGAGGTAAAATATTTTTAATTACTTTTCTATGCATTTGTGAGTTTCAGTATACTAATTGTATTGTGTTTATTAACTTGTACTTGTTAGATGAAGAAGATGAAGGCACGTTTTATGCTTGAAGCAGAAGAAGACAAATGAAGATTAATGTTGCTCATTTTTGTTATCATGAATGTTGAATGTCACTATCTGATTTTAACATTGAAATTTCATGTTTAAAAAACACCTTTTGAATTTTTAAATTGATATATTGTATTGTGGACTAAAATATCACTATTGAGATTCATCATGCTTGTCGGAATTTGCACTGTGCAAGATTTTAAGTGTAAAATAATAAGACAAAAAATTTCGGGTGAGTTGAAAACAGGGTTTTCGGTCCAACCCGGGTCCGGACCGGAATTGACCCGGACCGTGTAGCTTCGGTCCAGTCCGGTCTTCGGTCCAGCACACTAACAAATTCCGGGTCTTCGGGTCGACCCGGACCGATCTAATCCGGTCCGGTCCGGTAGCCCTAGGGAGACCGAGACCAGCGGCGCTTTAGGGAGACCAGTGGCGCTTTAGGGAGAGACCAGCGGCTTTAGGGAGACCAGCGGCGGGAGACCAACGGTGGCAGGGAGATTGACGGCAGGGAGGCCGACGACACAGTAGGGAGACCAATGGTGGCAGACCAGTCGGCGCCCTAGAGTTGATTTTGTTAGTTTGTATGTTTTGATTTTGTTACTTGTTTTTATTATTTTGTTTGGTTTGGTCTTGTATGCCGGGTGTACAAGACGTACAAGAACAACGATAAACCTATTAACGGGTATGTCGGGTATGATTTGGTGCAAAACGTACAGGACTTGAAGTAGTTTTCATAGTTTGGTCCTGTATGTCGGGTGTACAAGACGTACAAGAACAGTGATAAATCGATTAACGGGTATGTCGGGTATGGTTTGGTTCAAAACATACAGGACTTCAAGTAGTTTTCATAGTTTGGTCTTGTGTGTCGAGTGTACAAGACATATAAGAACAGTGATAAATCGATTAACGGGTATGTCGGGTATGGTTTGGTGCAAAACATACTGAACTTGAAATAGTTTTCACATAATAGCTCCGATATGTCAGGTACACCCGAGGCACCCGAGACGTTAACTTTCACCTATATTGTTTGATATTAGTTTTTGGACTTTTCAAAAGTATCGCGGAGCCAAATGCGTCGTGTAATATCTCGTTTCGAAGAGAACGACGATACGGTTAATAGACACGAGCTTGCTCGTGAAATAAGCCATTTTTGGCCCATCCGAGTTGTTTTACTATTTTATTTTGATTTTCTAAGATTTTCTGAATTATTTTAGATAATTATGCTAATTTTGTTTTTCGTAACAATTTCTAATTTCAATTGATTTAGATGCTCTATTATCTTTACATGTCAATTAGAAATAGATTTAAAAATATCTTAATTTTTATAATTTTTGTACTATATAAACAAGTCAAAAGAACATGGGAAATCACTTTTCAGAATTACTAAAATTCTACTTACTCCGCTATGAGTAATTACACCATGCTAATACACAAGATAAGGCAAATGCACATTAAATTAAATTTACATTATACCATTTGAAATCACTATTCTTCAAAATACATACACGAAGGATAGCATTATATTGAAGATAGCAAGTTCGAAATAAGGATGAAATTAGTACTAATCATCTCCAAAGCTATGAGTTACAAAATGAGTCTCTAGTTTTCGATACAACAAAGGAACTAAATTCCTATGAGTAATTCAAAACTAGGACAAGGCGCACTTGCACCAAGGGGTGAGATAGATGTACTTCCTGCGAATTCTTCTTCTTACTCTTACGAAATCTTCGGCAACAAACACAACAATTTCTGAGGTAGCCATAAGGCCCATAACTAAGGTGAGACATATGCGAACTTCCTTCCAGCGAAATCTTCTTCTTTCTCTTATATTCAG
Organism: Sedum album; assembly: GCA_006409495.1. Classification (NCBI taxonomy): domain Eukaryota; kingdom Viridiplantae; phylum Streptophyta; class Magnoliopsida; order Saxifragales; family Crassulaceae; genus Sedum; species Sedum album. The sequence goes on from QZGG01000140.1 coordinate 82,567, forward strand.
TACATGAGCGCTGCGGAATCTTCGACAACAAACACAAAAGTTTGTGAAGTTGCCAAAAAAATGCAGCTCGGACCATACTGCTTCATTCCCTAAGAAATTACTTTCTAGTTGAACAATGTGTAACACACGTCCAACTTCCACTTTTTTTTGGTTCCTTTGAAACTAATGATGTATCTACAAACTGCAAGTATACAACACAAATGAAAATGATGGAAATTCAGCAAACAAAAATCAATTTCACTAAAACCTAATTAAAGTTTATGCTAGTATTAACTTACTAAGAGGATTCTTCAGCCTTGAGGGATTTGTACATGTTGAAATCGACCCAAGAATGCAACAAGGTTGTGCCATCTAAATTCAAAATACAAAAGGTTAAAGCATGAACAACCATTTACATATTATACACTATCTGAGGATAAGTAATACATTTAGCACCTGAGAGACGTGGTTGAGAGTGGCTGAGATGTGGCTGAGACGTGGCTGAGAAATGGCTGAGCGAAGAAGAATTCAGAGAGAGCGAATTTGCCGAATTTGACTTTTGAGATACGTAGATTTTGACTGTTTTATAAAGCTGCAAGTTAACCTAGCTATTTTGACCCCTAAAAGCATGTTTTGACCCCTATAAAGCTGTAACTGTAAGTAAACCTACAGTGTTGCCCCTTAAAATTTGTATTTACATATTAAAAATGGGCTTTGGGCTGGGCTTGGACTATTTTTGAACACTTAGGGTTTTTCTGCCTATCGCAAGCTTCATCGATCGCTACTCTCAACCACTGCATGCCTTCTCTCGAAAACGTGAATTCTGAGTACAAGTTTTGGGTTTTGGCCACCTGATTTTCGAGTCAAGGTAACTTCAATTTCAAGTTTGTGATTTGTGTGCAGTTTATTTAGGGTTTAGATTTGTGTCGTGAACTACCTCTTCAGATGATTATTTCCTCTTCAAATTTGATTTGATAGCTAACATGGTGTCTTACATTTGTTTGTTATGTTCAAACTTGAAAGCAACTGCTTGGTGTGTTGAAACTTAGAAAAAAACTTCAATGCATTTTTAGGGAAAGATTAACATATGTTAAATAGGTTTTAGTTTGTTTCTTAATTAATAGCTAACTTGGTGTCTGCAATTTATTTAGGGTTTTAGAAATGCATTTGTTTGTTAATCCGATAGCTAGTTTTTAAATTCTGATAGCTAACTAGGTGTAAATGAAATGTGAAATTTTAAGCCTATCTAGTTTCACATCACAACCGAGTTTTTTATCAACCGGGTTTGTTTTCTCAATGGGAAACAAATGTATGTTGATTACTACTGTATATTAGTTTTTATTTATGCTGATTTCTTATTGAATTATTCAGATCAATAGTGTATTAGTTTTCTGTATTACGATTGTGATAGTTGCATATATGCACAAATGTGTTTCTTTTTAAATATATTTCACTTATCCACGTATGCTGATTTGCATTGTATTTGTCATATATTCAGCTTAATAAGATGTTGTTGCGTTCTTCCCATAATGCCCCTGGAAATCCTTCGCTATCCGAAAAACCAACCAAAGAAAAATCACCTCAATCAGCAAAGATTGCAAGGCGCCCTGTTACTAGAAATTCTCCAATTAGACGTAACCTTGCTCCTGCGCTCATCCCACCACCACTCATCCCACCCTCAACCATCCAACCATCACTCATCCCACCCTCATCCATCCCACACTCACCCATGCCACCACCGCTCATTCCTACCCAAAAATCTCAAAATCAGCCATAGAAAAATCACCGTCATCAATAAAGACTGCAAGGCATCTGGTTACTAGAAATTCTTCGGCTAGAAATAACCCAACTCCTCCTACTTTCTTACCACCACTCATCCCACCACCTCTTGATATACCCTCAAGTGATTCTAATCAACTACTTGAATTCCCACCTGGTTCCCCCTAGGGGTGTAAACGAGCCGAGCCGAGCATCGACATGTTCAAGCTCGGCTCGTTTGATTTTCATGCTGCTCGAGCTCGAGCTCGACGAGCCTTATTAAATCTTGCTCGAGCTCGGCTCGATTAGTTTTTTGCCTACTCGAGCTCGGCTCGTGAGCTTGATCAATATTTTTTTTTTTATTTTTTTTTTATTTTTTTTTTATTTTTTTTTTATTATATTATTTATTTTTTATTTTTTTTTTTTTTTTTATTTTTTTAGTATTATTATTTATTTTTTATTTTTTTTGATCAATCATAAGCTTGTAAACGTGCTGCTCGAATTCATATAAACAAGCTACTCTATTAACTATTACCAACTATATGAATTCTCAATACATATAGGTTTGGTCAGCCGTTCTATTAATTCATAATCATATAAGTATGTGATTAATTTAATTGAAAAAATAAATTAGTACTAATCGAGTATGTAAACAAGCCCTAATCGAGCATATAATCGAGCCTTCATCGAGCAGGTAAACGAGCCGTTCACGAACATAACGAGCCGAGCACCCCTTTGCTCATGTTCGGCTTGTTTATTAATCGAGCCGAGAAACCATGCTCAAGCTCGGCTTGTTTATTATCGAGCCGAGCTTTGACCGAACATGCTCGCGAGTAGCTCACGAACGCTCGGCTCATTGACACCCCTAGTTCCCCTAGGAGAATTAGGACTTTTAGGGGCAGAAACCCAAAAGTTGGAAATCTTAAGAAACTTCCTAATCTAGTAGCTGATGTACCACAACATTCCACTTTGTCCTCAACAGAAATCCAAAATATGGATATTATTCCTCCCGTCGAAGCTGCATCCAGACCACTTTCTCCTCCACCATCACCCATTGTTGCTCATTTAAATTCGCCAACAATGAGGATAGCGACATGTCTATCCCAACACATCCAAGGAGCATCCGAATGAAATCAGGTTATATACTTCAAAAATGTTATATTTTTAACATTTTACTTTAGTTTACACTTATTGGAGTTTGATTTACGATTAAATACATTTTACATATCTATATAAAGCATGAATGTTTATAAAAGTTTGTTCAATCATCATTTATACGCTATTCATTTTCATTTTTACATGCTAAATATGCAAGTTAATACATCTTCCTTGTTTTCTTGTTAGTTTATTCTTAAACTTTAAATGCAGGAAATACGACTAAGAAAAGAGGGATTGTCAATGGAACTAATCTCGCTAGAGCTATCGCTGCAAATAATGATCAACCGCTAAAGATTAAAGTTGGATCAGATGGGATTCATCCAGCATCAGCAGCTGTGTCCAGTCTTTTGTCACACGCAATAGGTTGCGTTGTGAGAGAGCAAGTTCCTATACTCGCATCGAGTTTTCAAAACTTGCCAGAAGAAATAAATGCGATGAAAATCATCTACAATCATCTTAGAGTAAGATAAACTCTTATGCTTACAAATTTCTTATTTTATATTTAAAATAATAGTTCTCATTCATTAAAATTGGTGTTGAATTGAACTTTGTTATTGATTTTGTCCATTTTATAGCGTTCCGTTTTTGACATTGTTTTCATCTTACAAATTTCCATGTTTGGTTTTGGTTAATTACACTTCATCATTATGTTACACATGATTGACTATTGATGTGCTTATATAAAAATTTGCAAACCGATGGTTCTAGCTTAAATAGCTTCCACATGTTTGTTGTGGCTTAAAATTCAGTGTATAGCCTCTAGAGTTTGTGACTTTATTTTGTATTCAACTCATATTTTATGAAAGTTTTTGTTTTCATTATAAGTATTGGTTTTGGTACTTGTCTTACTAACCTTGAAATATTTGTATAAGTTTTTTGATGATCTCGATCCACCGGTGGAGTGGTTGAGTAATTTTATTCAGAAGAGAGCTTCGTCAGTTTATAGTAATATGAAACACGCTTGCAAAGCGCATTTTGAAAAGTATGGTGATGCATTGCCATTTGAGTTCGTTGATCGCCCTGACCAATGGAAATGGCTCATTGATCATTTTTTTGATCCAAAGTTTCAGGTAATGTTTCAACGAGTTACTTTTAAATCAACTTTAAATTGAAATTTACCAACCACATTTTATGTTATTCATAATAGAAAAAGTGTGGAGATATGGTGGTGGCTCGACGGAAAAAAGACTCAATCATCATGGAGGAAAACGCACCATCGCACACAGAGCTGAAAAATTTAGACAAATGGGTGTCAAGACCCCCTTGATTGCGGCTTTTGAGGAAGTTTACGCTAATGACTCGCATGGAGCACCCCTTGTGGTAAATGTCATATATTCTTTATTATTGATTATTTCATCTTTGCATACTCTTTAGGAATTTGGGTTAGAAACTAATGATCAATATGTGTTCTTTAATAGTTTTGGACCCTGTTTGTTTTGCTTACTTGTTTTTGTAGAGTTCTCTAGGATTTGTTTGTGGCAGTTCATGTCACTTTTATTTAGAAATTAACAACCTGCTTGCATATAATGTTCTAAGCTAGAATTCATGAATTTTGGCGTGTAGTAGTAGCTTCCTATATTTTTATGCAAATAATTGAGTTTCTGTTGTTAAGTTTTGCTCACTTTTATATCCTTAGCATGTTTCTTTGTCAACGGTGTGTTAAATTCACATTGCTGTTAAAATTGTTCATATTGACTAGTTTGTTGCGTGCCCATCTCGTAATTATAAATTGTACATTTTGTTGTCTGTTCAATCGTCTGGATTAATTCAATTTAGCAGTGAATTCATTTCTAGTTTGCATTGTACATTAAAAGGTATAGGTGCTTCATTATTTTTTAGTTGTAGTTTATATTCCTAGTTCTATAACCTGCATCTACTATTATTTCCAACAATCTTTAGACCACAATATAACCTGCATCTTCTATTATTTTCTATGTGAAGAGTTTGTATGCAAACATTTAATTTCCCCGCCTCTAGAAAATAATATGTTACTATTATGGGTATTTGTCTTTCAATATTTATTTCTGAATTATTTGTTGCATAATGGTGTGTTATAAACTCTTATAAGATTCATATTCATTTGTATGCAGGAAAAAGTGAAACAAAAAGTTCAAGAACTTAATCTGGAACGAGGGCATGATATAGATGATCCTGATTCGTTGGAGGATTTTATTACCATCGAAGACGAGGTTCGGATAATTGAAGAAGTCATTGGAAAAAAGAAGAGAAAAAGAACTAATTCAGGCTCGTCATCAAGAAATTCAGTTCAAATTGAGTATGATCAAATGAAAGAAAAAGTCGCCAAAACCAAGGAGGAAGCTGCCGCTGCTGCAGCCGCTGAATCTGCTGCAGTTGTTCCAGCAATGGCAGCGAAAATTAAGGGTTTCAAAGATATCATGCGTGCGGCGGGACTAAATGTTGGTGATGATTCAGTTGGAATTTGAGTTCGGAAATTTTCAATGGCGACTGCGTGTATGATGGTTGACTTTTGGAAGTGAACTTTCTGATGAAAGACTTTTGGAAATGAACTTTCGTGATCATATTAACTTTTTGGATTGTTTATGTGAGCTTTTGGATGTGATCAAATATTGTAAATTTGTACTCTAATGATTAGTGCGTGTTTTCTATTTCTGTTATTAGGTTAATTGTGTGTAATAAGCTAATATCTAAATAGATTTATATAGGATGTATGAGTTACATAATTCATGTTTGCGACAGTCGCATTTGTAATATGTGAAAAATGTAACCACTTAGTCGCATTTGTAATATGTGAAAATAATGTAATGATTTATTTAACATAGTCGCATTTGTAATATGTGAACAATGTAATGACTTAGTCGCATTTGTAATAAGTGAATAGTGTAATGACTTTGTCGCATATACATAACTTCTGCGACAAAAACAATATGCATATGATATGTTCAAATACGTGACGCATAAAATATATGTAAGAGAGGTATTACTACATTCTAAACACAGTTATATTAGACAAATGTGATTGATTATTTGCGACATACTAGTTGTTGCATATGACAATTATTAGAGCGTTTTTGCAACTAACTTGGTGTCGCAAAAGGTATAACATATGCGACTGTCGTGTTCATACCAGTCATATTTATCATATATCACTGAAGGAATGCGATTGAGCTTATGTGACACACGGTAATTCACATATAGCAAGTGTGACACTATGAATACATATATGACTAATTTTATTAATGTCGCATAACATATGAAAAGACGTGGTGTAGTGACCCCCTTCTCTCTCATACGCTCCCCCTTCTGTCCTAGGGTTTAGAAAGCTTGCCGCCTTGGGTGGGGAAGTGATCCCTCTCACGAGGAGGTTCTTCCTCCGCCCTGGGCTTTCCTCTTTACCTTTTCCTTTGGCTTTCCTTTTCCTTCCATCGGCTCCGGCTTGTGGAGTTTCCTCCGCCGTCTTGTTTGGCGCGTTTTCTCCGTCGATTTAGTTTGTGCGCCGGTCAGGCTTCAGATCTGTGGTTGCGGTCGTGCTGGTGGCTTCAGATCTGTGTTTGCGGTTGTGTTGGTGACGGATGGTGCGCCGGTGGTAGGGGACCAGCTGATGCGGCTGATTCATCCGGGACTGCCGCACTCTCCAAGCTGCCGATCTGCTGCATGTGCTGCGCCAAGCTTCGCGTGCTCTCGGTTTGATGTTTTGGCTTCTGCTCATGGTGCTTCTTCTGCGGCCTGCTCAAATATGGGTGGCGGTTAGGGCTGCAAACGAACCGATACACTCGCGAACTACTCATGAACAAGCTCGGTCAAAGTTCGGTCAAAGCTCTTTCGTTTATAAACGAGTCAAGCTTGAACAAAATTTGATACTCGTTTATTAAAAGAGCCGAACATGAACACATTGGTGCTCGGCTCGCTGGTTTGTAAAAGCTATGTTCATTGTTTACCCTACCTGTGCTCAATCATTGACTCTGAGGAATTTTATAAGTTTGATCATCCAAATGGTCCTATCAGTCTTCCATGTAGTGAGGACGAGTTCTGCCATCTCACATCTCAACTAAGCAGAGAATTAGTTATTCAACTTCACATGACATTTTTGCTTTAGGAGTTTCGTCAAGAAATAGTTACCCATTTTTATGTAACGGTTCTTGTACCGTCTTTGTAAAAAAAACTTAGTCAACGATTAATGGCAAAATTTACAGACTTCAATACCTTCGAAAACTTTAAAATTCGCATAATAAATCTGAACCACATGGCACATATTCTTGCCTAATCACTTGCCACAGAGTTTCACATTCAGACAATAAGGTAAAACCAGACATTTTCAAAGCCTGTTCTATATACTATTCAATGTCTTGTTAAGGCTTCTCAGTGTACAAAATCTGTTCACTCACCAAAACAAATGATGGTACAGTAAAGAGTAAACGATGTTTCTTCATCGAGCAATTGCATTATTTCTATTGCATCAGATGTGGAAATCAATAGCTCTAGTGTGTGCTGCCTCTGGTGCATGCTTTTCAGCCCTAACCTTCTTAGCCTGCAAGAAAAACAGGCAAGTAATATGTTAAGAATTACATACATAGTAATGACTAACAAGCAAATATATGTTGAAAATGATGGAGGTGTGTAATGCTCAGGGGTTTGTGTATCCCACATCGGTCATTACTAAAACGAATCAGGGAAGAATGTAAACAAAATTCAACCCATTCACCTAGAAAGCTTATACCATTCTTGGCTATTTGGCTGAGATTATGTGTAGCCCATTGGGCTTGATATGAGCTCTAATTGAGCTTGTGTCGAGCTCGATCGAGCTCGAGTCAAGTTCGAATACTTTAGAATTTTTTTGAGGGATCGAGTTCTATACGAGCTCGAGTCGAGCTCGAGCTCATACTAGTAAAGCTCGCACGAGCTCGAGCCGAGCTCGAGCACAAATAATTTTATACGAGTCGAGTTCGAACAACCTGATACTCGGCTCGACTCGGCTCGTTTGCACCCCTAGTGGCGGTGGGTTAATGGTGACGGTACCGATCTCGGTCTGAGCTTCAGCTGCCTTTAAAGAGACTCTCCAGATGAAGTGTAGTCTCCGGGTCTTTGTCCCATTAGTTGCGCTTCAATTATGCGCTTATCACTATCCTTTGTATTGAAATGTACCCACTTTGAATCAAAAAAAATGTTCATAGTGCATCATCAAATTAAAAACATTCTAAAAATATGTTGATTCAAAGAATTCAGATTTTAGTGCATGTGAGTATATCAACAGGATCATGTAATGGTTCGTTAATGAAACTTTTTTTGATTAAAACTATTCATAAAATTTATTTTTGTTTAAAACCAACCATACAATCAGAGGCGGATCTAACAGGGTTCTGACTGAATTTAATACTACTAGAAGTAGATCATAAATTCTAACTGTTGTTATTTACACAATCATATGATTAGGGGTAAGGGAGAAAAGTTCTTTTGAGACCCCTATTAAGGGGTGAGATCCTGAAACCCCCATCATGGCCGTTGTTTGGATTTGTTTTTGGGTCCGGATTGTGCCACGTGCACAATTTTCGAACAAAAGCAGTAATTTCTCTCACCTCCGATTTCGAATTTCTATCATCTCCACGTGGCACAATCCGGACCCCAAAAGCAAATCCAACCAACGGCCATGATGAGAGTCTCAAGGTCTCACCCCTTAATAGGGGTCTCAAAAGAGCTTTCTTCAGGGATAAGGTACCCTCCAGCCCCCTTAGATCCGCCCATACATACAATTTTTTAATTAAACCAACCATAAAACCTTTTCTCATTCACGTAACCACCCGTAAACTCTACGAGTCTACGTTACCACCTTCCTTAAAAATGTTACACAAATGATATGGTTTAAAAAATGTATAAACAAATAAATTTACACATACCCAATAGACATTAATAAAGGACTAAATTTAATCCAACACTGAGCACCGCCTTTAATAATTTAAATGGAAGGTTATATATGCAATGGAAGAAGTTCTAAGAGTATATTTAATTTTAGGTAAGACGGTGAGATACAATCTCCGTAGTTGATTACATATACTACTACAAATTTGGACGAAGTTTGACGTGTATAGTTTTAAGTGGAAGTTTATATCCTAACACGGCAAACAAAATTTATAAACCTAGGTAACCTAGGGTCGAGTCCCTAGAGATGAGTTTAAAATTTATCAACTAACTAGAACCTCGATATATTTTGGATTGTATATAATGGAAAGAGGGTCTAAGTTCTTCTTTGGTCGTGTTATTAATATTGCCTAAAGTAATGTTATGTAAGATAAATTAGCGCTAGCAAATGATGCGTACAACTATGTTGCACTTGTAGATATTGTTTGTAGTTATATCGCACAGGAAAATGTTGCGTACGTGCATGTAAACGATTGTACACTATTTACTTTTGAAAATAAGTCACGTTACATTGGAAAAATATTAAGTCGAAAGCGTCATGTTGCAAAAGCCAATAATTAACACAACTTAAACTAATCAACATTTATGGTGCTAAATCTCTAGATGGTATATTTCCAGAGCATAAGTAATAATAAGACGAGTCCATGTAATGCACAATAGCCGAATCAACATTCACTACGCCCGAAAATGGCTTAAGGGACAAAGTTTGAAGTAGTCACATTATATTTAGTCGCGTAAGATACTTTATATGACTAACCTAATTGGTTAGTCACATTTATTATCTTATGCGACTAAGCTGTAGCGACTGCCCAAGGCGAGTCACTTAATAGTACTTATGCGACTAATTTAATTGTGACTTACCAAACTAAGTCTCATAAGGGTCCTTATGCGACAAGATTTCGGGTGACTTACCAAAGCAAGTCACGTAATGGTTATTCCTGCAGACCTTGTTTTCCGTATTTAGTCACATAAAAGTACTTTTAGATCTCACTCACATACACGGGGCTGCCAGGAACGGAGCTTTTACGAGCTAAACTCCCATCTCTCACAAATTAAAGGGTGACATATATAGGGGCGGTTTACAAATGAGATTTTCATTTCCATTTGTTTTTGAAGTGTAAAACGTGTGCTTGTTTATATATCACTTCATTCTTTTTCCATCATTGTTGGAGTGATTATACGTGCATGTAGGTGTGAAAATAAACAAATACATATACAAGTGTTATAAAAATTCGTTCCTTTCGTATCTTTGAGGACTTTAACATGAATATAGATTGGGTATCATATAAGGTATTACATCAAAAGGTATGGATCAACAAGTTGCTTAATTATTATTTGTTTCTGTAATCATTCTTTGTTTATATATTTTCATTGTTCATATGTTTTCATTGTTCATATGTTTTCAAAGGGTTTGAGAACTTATAAATTTAATGGCATCTTCACTTTTGAAATTTGGATTCATGGTTGTAAGTAGATTTTGATGTGACATGAATATGTTATGGTAAGAAGAACAAATAAATAAGAACCATATGAAGAGAATTCATAGCACAATGTGAAGAAGATGAGCGGCTTCAAGATGAACCTTTATCGAATCTTACATTGAGCAACTTAATCCTTGTGACGTGTATATGTTTCTATGTAATATGGAGATTACAAAATTGCAATCTATATTGTTAGAAAACTGTTTACTTTTTGCGACTAACATTGAGTAAGTTAGTCACATAAGGTATCGAAATTTTAGGCGGGATTCGAAAATTTTAAGCAGGATTTAAAAAAATTCAAGGATCTAAAAATTTCACACATGTGCCGAGAGAAACCATTTTCACTCCAAATAATGCTTACATTACCCATGCCTCAAGAGAGATAACCAAAGTTGCAATGTAACTTCCACTTTTGATGCTAGTCCAAATTGTTTGTGTAAAGCATTACCCATGCTTCATTCGAGTCTTGAGTAGAAAATCCATAATTAGAGCTGAAGTGTTTATTCCTCCGACTCCGAGACCTCCCATGTGTAAAGGAGTTTCCCACAAGTGAAATTGAAGCCCAAAGTTCGAAGGAAAAGGTAAGCCGAATTTGGAGATTGATTTTGTTTGAATCGGTGAAATCTTATATTTAGTTGGAAGCTAGTTTGATATTCGTATACTGATTGATTTAGGCCAAGGATAGCAAGCAGGAGGTACTCAAGCTGAGATAAGAAACCATTTTTGATGTTAAAGTTATGACGTGCTTCGGAGGAGGTTTCCTAGTACACTTGGAGCGCCAAAAGAAGCTAATAAAATGTTCAGTTCTAAAGGAAGCTAACAAGAGCTTCACCAGCTACTGCATCAATGAATTGGCCACATTTCAAAGGATGCATCATGTGTAGTTGTTACATTTGGCTTGAACTTTGTATTTGTAGCTTGAAAATGAAACAAGTCTTAGTTGCTTAAATGTTTACAAGGTTTTGGTCTTTTTTATTGTTTTGCAAGTTTAGCCATTTTGAAATGATATTTGAAGAACATTCTCCAGTCTAAGAAACAAATAATAATTATGTTCTCCTAAAATGACAATTATATCGGACTCATACTTATGTGACAACTTTAATGTTATGTCGCAAAAAATGCAAAATATATGCGACTAACGTACTTTGAGTTAGTCATGTACAAGTTATGCGACAAAGTTTACGCGACTTACCTTACGCGACTTACCTTACGCGACTTACGGCAGTCACATAAGTCATGGTGTGACTAATATCATAGTTACGCGAACTATTAGAGTAGTGTCGCGTAAGGGTGTTTTTGGCGTAGTGATTTACATTTGTTCCACAAAGTCTGAACGCAAATAACATCCTTGATTAATAAATGTTTGAACTATCATCTGTGGACCTTTGTAAATGAAAATCCTGATCTTACAGCAATGAAATAGATACTTTGGTCTGTCTCCGTAAATATCTACACCATGCATTGAGGATTTATTAAACTCCTTAACCAGATACCGTATTTTTATTACTATCTTCATCAAGTAATGGATCCCTCCGAGTACAGGAACTAGTCTCATGATGAACCAAGCCACATTTAAAACAGATCACAGGTAGCTTCGGATACCTCACTCTCACCTTATATGGATCCCCTTGTCTCCTAGGAATATTAAAGCCAGTGACAAATGGATCATGAACATCCATCTCAACCAACACTTCATTATAACCAGCTTTAGAAGCCACGCATGCTTGAGTTTTGGTAAAGGACTTGCTTCAATAAACTTCCCAACAGTCAAACCAAACTTACTAATAAGGTTAGGACTATCAATGCATCCTTCTTTTGGGTGTTTAGAATCATTGCACACCCTAGCTATAACTCCAAAACCAAACCCTTCTTCCCTTTCTTGAAAATCCTCCACTGATAGTTGCCTGCAGCGATCCCGTTTCATCCTCACAATAATCTCATCCAACATTTCTTGATTAAACTTCTTATCAGAGTGACCTGCTCTAATAGCCATACTCCTTAATTAGTAATCATGAAGGTCAAAAGTACACGCAAGAAAATAAACATAAACTTTTAAGTTCCGAAATCTCTCCACCATTTCAGTTGCTTATAATGTGAAAGGTGAGGATCATTTAGGAGCCTTCATCATTCATGAAAATCAGCGTCAATCACATAGACCTTAAGATTTTAATGAAATGGTACACTGATTCCGCTTCAATGTTATTCACAAAAATATTCAGATTATTTTATTATATAGAATTCACATAATGTAATTTTTACGTGCAAATCAATAGATACAAGTAATGTAGAGAATATGAGGAATGATGAAATTCCTACACCCCGCAAATCAATAAATGCGAGCTTACAATTAGTCACAAAGGATTTTTCTGCGGCTTACGAAATATACTATGCATCTATTAATATGAATTCCTTAAATGCAGTTCTGACGTAATATGAATTTCAACACGCCCTTATCGAAATCTACTTTTAACTGATTTTGATTTCTCGGATGTTAGATTATAAATACATTATATAATACTACTGGACATTAAAACTGATTATTGTGAAGCATTAAGAGAGTCATGCGCGAATAAGCGGTCCTTGTACAATTTAAAGATGAGTAGAGATCAGGTGAAAACACTATATATGTTATAAACTATAAACATATCCAGGCCCTACATCTATAAAATCTTACGGTTTCAAAATTGGATCAAATTTTGATTTGAAAAAACATATTTAATGATTAAATTCAATTCTTTTTTTTCTTTTAAAAAGGGATTATCGGAATTCACTCCTACCCCATGACTCGAACCCGAGACCTATTGGCACAGGTAGTGGGTGCCTAACCACTAGGCCAACCCCACTTCGTCAAAAAATAATAGAATTTGTAAATCAAACAAAATGACATATTAGGAAAGTAAATAATCTAAAACTTGTAGACTAAAAGAACCGATTAACAAAAGTTATGGGATTGTGATATTCCATTCTTAAACCTCCCGTTTCAAATTCAACACCAAATCAACCAAATTGGACGTCGTGGATTTATGTTCTTTCTGAAAAATTAATCGAATCGTTGTAAGGAGGCTAGCCAATGGAGACCATCTTTAGATAGATTGAATTCGGTGAGTTCGCGATTCTTATTTGAATGTAAGTTGAACTACAAGTTAAGTCAGCATAGATTCCGATGTATCTAACAATTTTTGCTTACGATTGCAGATCTAACGCATCTATCATATATATACTCGACATTATTTTTGAACCATACATCTAAATAATTCAGATGATGTATGGTTCATAAATTGACGAAAGATGATTCAAGAAGCATGATTCATTGGTTTCTAAACCATAATCCAAATGACAATCGTAAGATGATGTAAGATTCATAAATTTACAAAGGATGTTCCGTGAACCATGCTTCATTTATTTCTGAACCATAGCTACAATGTTCAAATAGTGTATGATTCATAAATGTATGAATGATGATTCATGAATTATGATTCATTGGTTTTTGAACCATAATATGATTCATAAAATTATAAAGATTGGTTCATGAACCATTTTCCATTAATTAGTGAATCATATGTCTGTTAGACAATTAAATACAAATACGAATCAAGTTTCATACTATGAATCAATTACGATTCAAGTTTCATTAATTCACAATCAAAGGTATTTTTTTGAAAAAAACAAACGAAACACGCTTTATTTTCCTTAATATGTGGTGAATAATTCAAAATTTAAATTTTCAGTTGCCATAATTTAAGGAATGGGTTATAGAAATCCTCAATGAAAATATTCGAATAGTGAATCGTAATTAAACAGTTACCATTATTTAGGGGATGAAATTTAATGTTTAATATTTGAAGAATATTTAAGATGTTATATTACGGGTTTACCCTTTCAGCAATTAAAAATAATATCTTGCCCATTAAATAGAAACCGCTTGATTAAAATATATGGATGGTCGAGATTTGTTTACAGTTTTCACAAAAACTGCTTGTTTTCATTTGATCCTTTACCTTTAAAGATATTTTCTATTTATGTTTCAGCTGTTAAGTGGTGCTTCATTGGTATTAAATTTGAGAAAGTCATAAAGTACTGAGAGCCTTTTGCTAATTTTATTAAGTATTTTAGACATTAACAAGTCAAAACTGAAGCATTTGAACACAATGATATCTTCATGGTCCATATGTACATATAACGATTGGCTGATTACGATACATGCATATTAATATCTCAATCGTTTATTGATAAATGATACATATCCAACATTCCTCATTAAAAAATTTGGGAAATTTTAATTATCCCACCACAAACCCCTATGTAAATTCATAATGTATCAACACTTGTTCGCGGTTATTCTCATCTTTTCCATGTATCAATCTTCCGCTACGAGTAATTCCATAACTCAATTTTTTCTCCTCTTCTCCATTTATCAAACTTGCAGTTAATATTTTGTACTTAAATAACTCACTTGATTTTTTATTTCATATTTGATTAATGACAAAGTTATTATTTAATTGTGAGTTAACGAAGTCAATGAGAATTTTTATCGGAATAAGTCGCCAGAACAGTACTCGGGTGCAATTTAATAGTTTTCAAATTAATGGATGGTTAACTCAATTTTTTTTGAGATGGTGGTTTTGTTAAAAATTAGGTATTGAAGGGGTGGTTTTCGGCAAAAAAACCTTTAAAATATGCGCTCTTGAAAAGTATATCGTACGACAACGCTTATGTAAAAAAAGCGTTGTTATATAAATAGGACATGCAATAGTGCTTCGTTGTTAAAGAACTTTCCAATAGTAGTGAACTTAGATCAATAAAATTATTCAAATCGAGGTACATCTTTACATAGATCTCCAATCACTGTTTGCACACCTTAATTCCTTTCAGTATTTACATTCAGTCATATCTTCCATGAATCCAATCAAGCCAGCAAGACCTCACAAATAAATAAACCTTCTCAGAACTTTATACACAAATCAAATATTCAATGTCTATTAAGATTTATGCATATTGTAGTATATATTTTCAAACGAACGTTAAATTGTTTCCATCCATATAGTGTCTTGTTCATTGCTAGGCGCCAAGCTATTGGTTTCTTCAATGTTCATAACCCACAGAAAATCGTAGTCACCCCGCCCTCCCCCTCCTCCGTTATCTACTGAGTTCATCTCAGCAACCGAGCTACCCGCTATAACTGTATTCCTCTCCTCTTCAGCTCTAAGCTTACAGATGACATTAGAATTATAATCTCCATAATTATTATTAATTCTATAATTAGTCACACCACTTGGTTGACAGCAGCCAAGATTACTAAAGCAGTTGTGAAGCGCTGATGATATCTTGATCCTATGAGAAACTCTACATAAGACCCAATCTTCCTGCGATGGAAGCCAAACATGAACTATTGGAGTTAGCATTTAATCAACCAGCTCAATATTTGGAGGAAAATAATAGAAAAGGTAAAATTAATTCGCAAATATTTTCAAAAATATAAGTTTGAAGAGAAACTAATTTGAAGGTATTTAAGAGAGGGTGGCTTGTCTTAAGAATATTACCTTAGGGGGCAAATGTGGTGTATCAAGACGAAACTCATGCATAATCCATCCTGTTTTGATTCCATTAGGAGCTCTATTCTTGTAGAACACTAATGTTTTCCTCATCCCCACCACGGAACGAGTGGAAGGATTTTGGATGACCCGATCCTTTCCGGTTGCCTTCCAATAACCAATAGTCGTTGCTCTGTTAGTCCTGAGACCGGTAGCATATTTTCTGTCCCGAAAACTGAAGAAGTACCACTCAGTTTCATTTAGCTTTGCCACCTCTGCATTATCATTACACAAACCATGAGCCATATACAATTGCGTGAACAGAATGTACCACAATATCTATTTCCACAGTTGAACCTTTGATTTATGAACACTAAATTGCATGAAAATTATGTCTCAATTGTGGTCCCAATCAAATAAGCCTAGCCTATCAACATTACAAACATTTTGGCAGTTGGTTAATATGGAGGGTGCACTCTAATAATGGTACGTAGGCCACATCTTTTAGATTAACATGATAATATACAATAGGACAATTCTTGTAGACTAGATATGATAAACATGGTAATGATCAGTCACCCTCAAGAAAACAAAAGCTAGGACCTAGAGGAATATATTTGACACAGCTGACTTGTTGCCTGCTATGTGCTCAAGGTGGTGGCCTTGAGCCAAACGTTTAATATCTAATTCTTGAGCTCATGTTGATTACATTTAATAGTTCATTATTCAACCATACAAATTAAAATAAACACTTACATTTAACGTAAAATGTATGATATAGCATTTTCCTTATTTCACATAATCAAGCCAAAATAATTATGACTCCTCGAAGATTACCAACTCAAAGAACTAAAGTAGACAAAACGGTAACAGAGCTTCACCTTCACTTGTATTTAAGACAGTAAATATAACTGTACAGGGTGAGATCAGATACAAGTATGTCAATTTGAAGTACACTTCGCACACATGACAAAGATGTCATGGAGAAACTTCGTTGTTTTCATCATTTTGATGCTCATTTTCTTTGATTCGCATCATTTATTTATGAAGCGTGTGAATAAAAGCTTAAACTATATTTATTGGCATGGTATCTTCTTCTTTTATTGTTATTTTTATCATCAGTTGCTTCATTTTGTGTAGAAACCTAGAATTTGCAAATTACCAAAAAACCCTTGGAAGATAATAAAATACTTATTACCTTATATATAATACTTTATACTATATATTGTCCAGATACCAACGAATCAATTTTCGTCGACAGTTCACAAATAACGACCAATTTTTAAGATAGTTAATTTGTATGCGAATTTTTATGTGAAAATAGTAAATAGAAACCATTTAACAATTACTGTTGACCCCAGGGACATATTTTACATGCCACAGAAACAGAGAATGATCGAAATAAGGTGAAATGTAAACTTCAAAACCCTACTCATAATCAAGAGCATGACATCAGTCACACATATGGTCATAACTTTAACAATAATATTGACCTTAAAATGATGAGTTATAATAGAATATGAACACCTGGACTGGGTGGGAACCCCCATCCAACTGGTAGACTAGGATAGAGATTAAGTGAGTAATGAGAGTTATGAATACATACCAGGAAGCTGCCATGGCTCGATGGTATGCAAATCAACCTCTACCAAACTCATCCCCATATTTTTCAAAGCATCAGCTTCATCTTTATAACCAGTTGTAGATTCAATTGCTTTCTTGGATAGATAATGACACACCAACTCCTCGTCAGTTGGATGAAACCTAAATCCTGGAAGCAGCCTTGCTTCGATATCCTTTAACCCCATCAGTTTTTACCTGTAAAATTTGAGAGATGTGTCAAAAAGTGTATACCATATAGAAACTACCACAGCAAAACCTCTCAACACTAACCTTATCTATATCTAATTAGATCAAAACAAAAGTAATTTATAGAGAACAAGGATCAATACACACGACAAGCTTATCTCTAGGAATCTGATATGAGAGCTTTGCTTTCATTGGTTTATACACACATACTGAAGAGAGATGGAGGAAGAGAATCACAATGGATCTTAAAGACTATGATGGTGAGATAACTTAGGGTAATGGGGTCTAATTTTGTGATAATTGATTATTCTGGTATATTGGTATACATCTATAAATACATTTATATGTTTAAATACATGTGTCTGCATAATGCACTAGTCTAAATAAATTATACACAAGTCATTCATTCTTATTGTCTGTGTAATTAGTTATTGCTTCAAGTTTCAACCAAACCTAAAGTGTCAAGAAATCTCAAAATTCTTTATTTCCTTTTAATACATGGCTATATCTAATTTGTTTGGGGTACGGACCTTCGAGACCCCATCAAATGAGGGTCCTCGTTAATATGAAGAGGAGCGTAATACACATTTATTATCTTAACTAATAAATTTAATGAACTAAGTCCAAAAACATTCATATGTTGTCTTCATGTATCTAAACAGCATGCACACGTAACATTAATTAGCCGAATGAGAATAACTAATTAGCTGGAAATGATCGAGAAAAGTGAGCTGCCGATTTGCTGTTCTAGGTTTCATTCCCTTGTCAACTAACTTTTGATTTACAACTGTTCAACCAAATTATAAAGTGCAAGGTTATGATGCTATCTAGAAATATTTCCAATAATTTGGCCTTCAGCTTTCTCTGTTTTCCAGTTTGATTCAACGGGTGCACTAATTTTGAATCACCTTTTCTCTTAGATCAGTTTCAAACTTTAGGGACAAGAGAAAATGCTACTTTCTAAAAACATAAAATCTTTAAACAAAGGTTGTATTCCATCTATTTTGGTGGACTCATGAATCCCACTATGCATTCGTTGATTGCATTTCATCAATGGATGAGGTTGCATCATGTCATTGCCTTTTGTGCATATCACGTGCAAAACATATGAAACTCACATGTCTCATTAATGTGTTGGCACAGTCTGATGCACTGGTAAATTGCAATCAATGGATACAAAGTGGGGTTCACGAGTCCACCAAAAAAGATGGATCCACATGATACAGACTCTATAAATATATGAGACACCATTGTCAAGTAAATGAAACTCATTTTTCAACAACTTCTCCTTCAAGTTTGCTTTCCTGTTTCTTCCCATTCCTATATATATAGCTCAGAGGCGGATTTACATTGGAGGGGACGGGACTAGGTCCCCAATAAATTTTTTGGTTAAATGCAATATAAATAAGAGTTTTTATAATATTTAAATTTGTACTCGTAAAATGTTATTAATATTTTTATTTTCAAGTAGATAAACTTAGTTTAGAATCGATTTTAGATTTTTTATTAGATTTCATTCATTTTCAATTATAAAAAATATTATTTTTTTGTAGTCATTTGTAAAAGTAGACAACACTTTTAAAAGATTAATGTCTATAAAAATATTTTAGGATTAAAAGTTAGTTTTTAGACAGATGAACATAATCATAATCGCTAAATTTTATTTGTATAATTATTGCTATCGATAGGTTATCTGTCTCAATCACAAATAATTTTGCGTACTCATTTTTATATTAATTGAAAATTATTTTTCAATTTCAAATGTAAGATTAGTCAAAAGCAGCAACTACTATAATTCTTAGCATCTTCAAAAATAATTATTCCTCTTTGACCTCACTACAAAAAACAGTCTTTGTAAAAGGTTCGATATATTCTATATAATATAAGATGTTTATATTATAGAGAGATGGTCTTTTTTGAGACCCTTACTGTTGGGTGAGACCCTGAGACCTTGAGACCCCCATCATGGCCGTTGGTTGGGTTTGCTTTTGAGGTCCGGATTGTGCCACGTGGAGGTGAGAGAAGAAAAGCAGCAATTTCTCTCACCCCTGATTTCGAATTTCTCTCACCTCCACGTAGCACAATCTGAACCCTAAAAACAAACCCAACCAACAGCCATGATGAGGTCTCAGGGTAAATAGGGGTCTCAAAAGAACATCCCTCATATTATAGATATTAACTATGTTGAAAATGATGCATTATGCAAACATTGAATAAAAATTTAAATTATAATCAATGACAATATTTTAAAAAAAAATAATGTTGACCCACACGAAAAATTTATGGATCCGCCACTGATCTTCAACATATACTGTTTTTAAAGGTAATTTGGTAAACTACAGTTTTCATTGTAAAGTGTAGGGACTTGGGTTCATGTTTTATTCGAAAATAGACACCACATTTTTTGGTTTGAAATGCCCATTTAGCTAACTTGCTGGTCTACATGCTGGCCCACCTTTTGCCAGTTTATCATCGTGAAGTAGAGATATTTTCTATTTGCAATGGACACTTTCCTAAGTTGCCATCTAGTTGAGGTGCCATTATTTTGTTTGATTTGTGTTTAGCAGAGATCCTAAGTGAAAGCGACTAGTCGATCGATAGATTATTCCTTAGTTATTGTGAAGGTTGACAAATCTTGCTAAAGAAGGAAATAAGAATGAAATATGGACAACAGAGTGTTTGTCGCGATGTGTCTTGCTCAAACTTTTAGTAATCTCTAAGGATAAGAATTGTATTATCAACTTTACATTGAGATTTTGATTAGGCAAACACCAGGAAAATGGATGATGAGAGATTCTAAGGAATCCCAGCTTTATGTTGTACAAAAATATGTCAGAAGACGACCTCACCTTTTAGCATAAAGTATCGGTGAGAATAATCTTTACGAGGGTGTTTCTGGTACTTGATGATCGATGTTGAACGAATATGTTCTTCTTATGCAGCCTTTTGGTGTCAAATTTCACCAATATCCATCATGGGTACATTCCTCCCAAAATTTCAAACTAAGGATAAGGTCTATGAACAGTTAGGTTTGTCTTTCTTTTTTTGTTTTTATTTATTTTTGTGGAGGAATCCATGTTAAGCATGCCGTATGAATAAACCCTCTTTGGTGCGTTAAACTATTTGACTATCCCTTTTAGAGTCAATTAGGTTTATCTTCATAGCGAGTTAAATGAATGCGTGTGACTAATGGATCCACATCTGTTTCAAGTTTTAAATCGATTAGTACATATATATAATTTCATTATGTTGTATGTTTCGTATAACTTTCCAACTGCATACTCATATGAATAATACGGAATAAGATTCTGTACAGCGTACAACTTCTTGCAGCCAAAATCTAAAGTGATGTTGTTTTAATTATGTCGTTTTACAAAGAGTTCATAAATTTTAAATTAGAATTTTAGTAAAACTACATCATTTTATTAATGATAAATTATTTATAATTTTGGATAAAATACGTAGTTTTACTCATAACGAGTTTAAACTACATAGTTTAAACTCGCTGTATTTGGCTGCACGCTACAAGAAATCTGAACCCAAATAATACTCCTATATTATCAAGATCCACGCTACGTAGATTTGAAATGATGTTCAAGATCGTCAAGCAAAACAACTAATAAATGAAGTGGAAATGGATATAACATGATGTAGCAATTATGGTATAAAATTAAACTAATCTACGCCGGGTTAAGTTCGAGAGATAAGTTAAGTTTTTGTGTGAACTTAATCTAAATAGTTGATTTTGATAATCCAATGGTTGAGATTAAAGTTGGTTTTTCATAAATTGGGCGGTTGAATTTGCTAAAAATCCTAGTAGTTGAGTTTGGCGATTTAATTAGAAATTAAATCTCATCCGTTGGGTTATTATTAATCAACGATCGAGATCTTGTCTCGCGGTCTTACATTTATTTGGATGTCCTTGAACTTCACTCATTCTACACCTTTCATACATTGAATCTAACAGATGATTAATCATACTATATATCATATTCTTAACGTAAAAGGACTTGTAATCTATCTTGTATATAAAGAGTAAAGTTCAAGAGCTCGTGTTTTTTTGTAAATCCAACCGCCTAAATTAATCAAAAATCAACTATAATCTCAACCGTTAGATTAGTAAAATCAATATCTATGATTGCGTCCTTCTGTTTTATAAAAATATTATGTCTCTCTTCATCTTAACCCTATTAATGAATATTCAAATAATTAATATTTAAAAACTTTATGGAATTAGTTATTATTTATCTATTATTACAATTTCGACCTTAATGAAACCTTTTAAAGAATGTTTCATGTACACAAGAAATAAATATTTGTATTTTTACCTAAAGTCTTAACCATCAATGCATATAAATCAATTATTGAACTTAATTTATACATTGTATAAAAATAATTTTTTTATATGATCCCTACTCAAATGTAGCAAATGTGAAATTGATAAATAAAACCGTGTTTCTTTAAATAGAATTGTCTTTTTCCTAACTATATTATTTTTATTAAAACAACCCTCATTTCCAACTGTTTTTATTTGTTATTGATGGCTTGGATTAAAATCCTATTGAAGCTCATAAAAATATGTTATAAGAATGCAAAACGATCTGCTGTAAAACAAATTCGGGTAGGGAAATATAAGAGATGTATTTTCTTTTTTAAGTTGTTCACCGAAGAGTTAGGATTGAAAGAGACTTATAAATTTTAAAAGATGAAAGGGCATGATTTCAACCATTGATTTGATTGATTTGGCAGATGAAGATTGATTTTAAATTTAAATAGGTAGTTGAATCTGCAAAATACACGGGCGATTGAGAAATGACAGTTATCAATACTAACCGTTGGATGATTAGAAATCAACAGTCGAGATGATGTCCTATGGTCCTACAAAACTACAAATGTCTCTCTTGATCCTTTTTCGTGCACTGAATAAGTCAGTTGACTAAATTTTATTGATGCATGTAACGTTTATTAAACTTATCAAATAAGTAGGATTTATTACACAAATCCACCAGTAAAATACGAGGTGATGGACCCAAACACATGGCGGAGATGCGCTCATGAGGGCTTTAACCACCAACCTCTGCAAACAGAGACCAAGTGGTTGACGCTAGGACATTGCTCCTCGTGCTTTAAAGGGGTGTAATCGAAATTTTAATGTAATATCTAAAAATCAAATTAAAAATATTCATTTTTGAAATTCTATTGACGTAGATTAAACTTCCTAAGTGCTGAACTTGCTGTCACAAATAATTACTAGACTGGGACAGGTTATACTTAACAGCAGAAAGCAGTCACACACCGAAATCCTCTGACTAACTTTTCTCTTGTCAGCTTTAGGAGATTCTTTAGATTCATGTGTCCACTACGTCTATGCCATAACATAAGGTCATCTGCCTTGGACAGCAGGCATGTTGGAGACTCTGGGACAGCGTTCAATAGATAACAATTGTTGATTGATGATCTGTCTCCTCTCATCAAGCATTTTCCTTTTGAGTCTTCAACAGAGCAAACATTCTTGTTGAATTTAACTTGATATTCGCTATCACATAGTTGACTAATACTCAATAGATTTGCTTGTAGTCCATTCACTAATAGAACATTTTTGATTTTTGGGATCCCTAGAACATTCAGAGTTCCCAGTCCTACAACTTTTTTTTCGCTCCATCTTCGAAAGTCACAGATCTTCCTTTGACAGGCTGAATATTGCTAAGAAAGTGTGGATTTCTAGTCACGTGGGCTGAATATCCGCTGTCAAAGTACCACTTAGTATTGTATGCTACGTAGCAGTCGTAGCTCATTCTTTGATTATGATTATGTGGAACAAATCTGGGTTGTCTTTTTCTTTGATGAGTGAAGTGCACTGGTTGAATGTTAAGCTGCCTGGAAAAAAATGATTGCTTGTTGTAGCTTGGATGAGGTACTTGTTGGAAGACCCTTCTTAAGGGGCGAGCTTTTATGTTCGCTGGGACAGGAGTACATTGTTTTCTTCTGTATTTATGGATGAACTCAGGACATCTTCTTCGAATATGTCCTTGATTGTTGCAGTAATAGCACACTCGTTTGTCAACAAGTAGGTTCTGCCGTGGGTGGTTAACCTTTTTAGTGTCTGCCTCCTCTATGGGCTTTGTGACAATTTCCACTTTTATTGGTTCGGTGACAGTTGCTGGAACAAATTTGGTTGTCCCAGTGGATTCTTGATTGTCAAAGCCTAGTCCAGGCTTTTCAGTAGAGGTGCGCTGAGAGCTTAGGATTTCATCCAAATCCTTCGTTCCTTTGCTTAGCATACCAACATATTTTTGAACTCGGACAAGTTCTGCTTTGGTAGTTTTGTGACTATCAACTTCTTCTAGCAGTTTCTTCTCTATCTCAGTTAGGGTTGTCTGAAGCAAGCGTTTGTCTTCTTTTAGTGTGACAATCACGTTTTGATCCTTTTCCCAGCGTTGATATAGGTCCATAAATTTTTCTCGAATGTCTTCATCAGTGATTTCCTCGCTACTGACACTATCGCTCTCACTTGCTGTAGGATGTTCACTTTTTGGTTCAGTCTCATTAGTTCCTGTGACAGGATCATCTGTGTTAACCACAGTAGTCAGAGCTAGGAAGTTGTTAGTTTGCTCATCCTCACTAGATTGTTGAGACTCATCATCACTAAAGCTTGCGGCTAAGGCCTTCTTTTTCTTCTTTAAATAAGTAGCACATTCCCTTCTTACATGACCATATCCACTGCATTCATGACATTGAATCTCATCCTCAGAATCAATCTTCTCCTTTATCTCATTTGACTTCTCTCTCCGTTGGTTTTTAAATTTAAGTCAGACTCGTATTCTTTAGCTCCTTGTTCTGGGCGTGCTTTGCTCATCTTTTTCACAAATTTACTGTACCTTTTAGCAAAATAAGCTCTTTCATCTTCATCTGTCTCAGCTTCTTCAACAGTTTCTGTTTTGAGACTGAAATTGTGATTCTTCTTTATAGAATTGTCCTCATTGAGCATTATTTCAAAGGTCTTTAAAGAACCCATCAGATCACCAAGTCTCATTTTGGCCACGTCTTGAGATTCCTGAATAGCAACTATTTTCATCCGATATTCTAAGGGCAACGCTCTCATGGTCTTTCGTACCAAGTCTGCTTCAGCTATAGGTCTTCCCAAGGATGCAGCTTCATTCAATATGTGTAAAAGTCTTGCATGTAACAGTGAGAGTTTCTCCTTCCTGAAGCTTCAGGTTTTCAAACTTAGTCATAAGCATGTGAAGATGAACTTCTTTTACCTTAGCTGTTCCTTCATATGTAGTCTGAAGCTAGTCCCAAGCTGTCTTAGCGACTTCCAAGTTGGAAATCAGTCGGAAGTTATTTTCATCTACAACTGAGAAAATAGCACTTAAGGCTCGTGAGTTGCTGAGGGAAGCTTTCTTTTCTTTGTCTGTATATTCCCATTCGTTTTTCAAGCTAATGATTCCATCTTTGTCCTTGTTTACTGGTGGATTCCATTCTTTGACTATAGCAGTCCAAGCTGAATCATCCAAGGACTTAATATATGCTCCCATCCTTGCTTTCCAATAGCTATAGTTTCTTCCTTCCAATAGTGGGGGTCCGGGACTACCTTCACGGAGACTCATATTTTAGCTCGGATCTAACTCAATGTGTCGAGTTCCTGCTCTGATACCAATTGAAATTCTATTGACGTAGATTAAACTTCCTAAATGCTGAACTTGCTGTCACAGATAATTACTAGACTGGGACAGGTTATACTTAACAGCAGAAAGTAGTCACACACCGAAATTGATAACCCACTTCAAGACAACCAGGCCGTAATGTGGGGAACCCTCTCAAGGGTCCAACAAGTATTAGATTTATTCTCCGAGTTTAGTACAACGTTTATATGACAAGATGACCTATACCACAACTCAATAAACCTAAACCTACTTCACTATAGGTAGAGAAACTTCTCCTACTTGTCTAAGACAACTCCCCCTGAGTGTCTGTCTTAGCTCGTTCGCTACAGTAGTCTTCTGCAGTAGGGTATCAGTAGAACTGATATGCCTTATGCTCTTGCACGGTCACAGGTACAACAGCCTCTTGCTAGTCTTAGCCTTCACGAGTATTTTGTTTGCTTGAATGATATTCTTGTGGTACAAGTGTCTTCAAGGAGTCTGGACTTTATTTATACTCTAGCCTTCCAAAAATCTTTGTAGCACTTGAATTACTAAAACCCAGCTTTAGGAAATCTTCTTAATCTGATCTCTTCTAGGACTAGATTTCCTACCTTATTATTATTATCACTATCTTTCATAATATAGAAATCCTGTTTTAGATAATGACTAATTTATAATGACTAATTTAGACTGGACTTCTATTCTAAATCATCTTGTAATAACTTGTTTAGACTGATTTTGGTAACAAGTCTCTCGTAGCCAGAAACCCTATCCTAGCCAACCTTGGCGGCTTGCAATCTGTGACAATTTGTCAAAACTATGACATACTCACCTCTGGAACTACAGTTTTGACTATGCATAAAATCAGAAAATGAAGAAAAAATTACTAAAGAACAGTTTTCAAATATTAAAATAAAGTAAATGAAAATATTATAAAATATCAAAAGTATCAAAAGAAAAAAATCAAGAAAAAACAGATTATTTTAACAATTTGAATTTATTAAAATAAAATTTTAAAAATGCCGATACTTAAATATTAATTTTGATTGTATAGGTTTTTAAATGCTAAATTCTCTTTCAATATCATATAGCTTATTGTGAGAGTTTGGTTCTGGTACAAACTACTTTTAAAATGAAAAACTCAGAACAACTACAAACCTAACAGTCAAATAACTCAATTAACGTGATTAATGATGTTATTAATATGTTAATCACTATTATCAATTAACATAAGGAGAACACTTCTCAATTCATTATTTACGTAAATCATTAATGATTTCTTCGAAGTGTATTAAAATGTTTTTAAAAAAGAAGTGCATTACAATATTTTTTATAAGTGCATTACAACGTTTGGTGCATTTTTGAAATATCAGTTGATACGCTTTTCATTACAATATTTTCAAAAAATTGATGAACTTTTGAAATATCTAGAAATGCACTTTTTATATCCACCTATAAAAATTTAAAATAAATTATATATTGATAAATGACAAGTGTGCCCTTTGATTACAATAAATAAATAATATCTAGTTAATGAGGTAAGAGGTAGGATCAAGTGAGACAAGTAAATAAGTGTGACACAAAAGAATACACCATCTCATCCGTTCATTTTTATCAATGAACGAATGAGATTAGAAACTACTTATCTCAACCGCCCCGCATTTTGCGCACACTTGTCGCCTACTTTAATTAAATAAATATATTTAATCACAACCGTTAAATTCATCAAAATAAACGGTTGTGATCATGCCTCACCGTCTCACAAAAAATATCATCTCTCTAGATCCTAACTCAATGAGGTAATATATCTAAATTATTTAATTTTTATATCTTAAGGCTCACATTATTCTAAGTTTTTATTTTAAATTGGATTCTCATTTGAACATTTTTCCTTATTATGAATATATAATTATGTGCATGGCAGAGTCACACTCATAATAAAGGCTGGTAATAGTACATTAATTAAGTTACTGAACCCTCTATTTTTACAGTTTTAACCCCAGAAAATCTGATAAAGACACTAACTGTTTATTAATTCACATAATGATCTATTTAATATTTACAATTTGAAGCCATTTAATGTGTAATCTAATCGAAGCTTCTGATAATTTTTACACTTCTAATCAATATTGATTTCAATTACTTTTCAATTAATTGTAACTAATTATTTTTAAGAATTATAATAAAGTAATATTTATATTTGTTTGACCTCGTTGGAAAATTTTGCTGGCTTAGCCAATGATCAAGTGAGTTGCACTTTTTTGTGAAAGTTTATTGTTAAACTCGTATTTCAAGGAAAGAGATCAAGAAGGACATGTATTTATATGTAGGACAGTAGAACATTATCTCAATTGTTAAATTTTAATAATTTAACGGTTGAGACTGATAACCATCATCTTCAACCGCCCGTGTATTTTGTATATTCAACTACTTATTTAAATTAAAAACCAACTTAATTACAACCGTCAAATCAATCAAAATTAACGGTTGAGATCGTGTCCTTCCGTCTTACAAAAGTTACTTGTCCCCCTATATCCTTACTCCGTATTTCAATATTTAAAAAATAAACTCATATCGAATTGATTTACACACATGTTTCTTCTACTTATATTGTAATCAATA
The DNA here is from genome assembly GCA_006409495.1 of Sedum album. NCBI lineage: Eukaryota > Viridiplantae > Streptophyta > Magnoliopsida > Saxifragales > Crassulaceae > Sedum > Sedum album. The sequence goes on from QZGG01000140.1 coordinate 110,443, forward strand.
ATTTTTACTCCAGACATATGCTTACTCCAATAATGTTTATAGAAATGATAAAAATCAATTAGAAATGATAAAAAACAGTGTTATTTTCGTTAGATTTAAATTATTCTAAATATTATTACATTTTTTTCTATTTTTTCATTTTTCAGATTTTACATGATAATTTAATAGTGTATTATTTTATTTTTTGCATTCTATTTTTATGTTTTTCCAAATAAAATATGTGTTTGCTCGGGTGTTCTTTCGCTTAAATTATTTTACAGATGATTTTTCATAATTATACAATGCATGAATTTAATGAAAACCATTGACAATTTATCGAGTTGAGAAATTTGTTCAAAAATTTTGTTAACTAATTAGTATAGATGGGTTCAAGAAGGACGTATGATTTTTCGTTGGATAATGTGACGCAATCTCAAACGTTCATTTTGAAAAATTTAACACGGATGAGATTTAAAGAGAGAAAAACTGTCAAATATAATCGTCCGAGTGCTTTGCAAACTCAACCGCCCAATTTAATTAATAAATAAATAAATTTAATCTCAATCGTTGATTAATCAAAATCAACGGATGAAATTATGTCCTTCAAATTTAGGATCGAACAATTCAAATTTCCAAAATATATACTGAATTTACCATCTCTTTTCGATTCAGTGTTTAACTAATAGATTTTTCTAAAAATATAACAAACTAACATTTCAATCCAATTTGGGGAACAATTTTTTTCATATTTTCAAAAAAATACTTTGATGAACAAATAAAATTATGTGACAGTCATAAGGTAAAGCAATTATGTAAGTGCAACTAAGTAGATCCATATTTATATTAAATTTATTTATAATTTTATATTTTATATTTGAATGAAATTTGAAGCTAGTAAAATTAGTGTTGAAACAAAGAAATGAAATTAAAATTTATTTAATTATTTGGAAAATGGGTCATCGAACCGTTGGATCAGGAACCAAGCCCACAAATCAAGCCTTACCCTGCATTAGGCCTCTCCAACTTACCCAAACACAATTTTACCCTTAGGATTACCCTATTGTGACCCGACCCTATACCCTACCCTACCCGAATCTTGATCCGAAGTTGACCCTGCCCGATCACCCATGGGCAGGGTACGGGTAGTATAATTCATACCCTACCCTACCCCCAAACCTTGCCCGTTCATACACTTTGCTACCCATTCAAAATATATGCAAATTTATACAATATATTTAATTGTAGAACACTAATCAAGTACCATATGCACAATAATTTAAGTTATTAAACTTATTTTGAACTTGCAATAAATAAAATTATTTTATAATAATAATTTTTATTTAAATAAAAATAAAATCAATTCATTTAAATTAGGTTGTACCCTAACTTACCCTTTTGTACCCTAGGGTTATCCTGCCCGTCTAGTACCCTAAGGTTTCAAAAAATTACTCTACCCTGCCCGACCCTACCCTAAAAATATTAAACGGGCGCCTAAAAAATGGTCATACCCTGCCCGACCCACCCTAAAGAAGGGTAAGGTATACCCTACCCGGCCCATTGCCGACCCCTACCCTGCATGAATATTTCTTTATAAATAGAATGCTCTTCATTCATTTGAAAGACTCCACCAAAAATTAAATGAGAGCCTTCTAAGGAAATCATTTCAGATCGCGTAGTCAACAAGTGCAAGTAACGCACTGCCTATCAAAGCAAAGCAAAGAAACACAACTAGCGCAGTCATTAAGTTCATAAAACGTACACGCGTGTCAGAGGTACTCGAAGAAGTCTTCAACTCCAAAATGAGAGCAAGTCAATGTGATCCTCGTCAACGCACGGACAAGAAACTAAGAGTGTCACCTAAGTCAACAACAACATGACATACGCGGTCATCTGGTACGTAGTAGAGTTAGAGGAGACGTAGAAATTTTAATATTTGATATCCCTTTTTAATTTTTGATATCCCTCGTTTACCTTAGCATAACTTGATAAAACAAACCATCTTCAAACGGATTCCCCCCAAAACACCAAGATAATTGTGTTTGATACATGTGTGTTAGGACTTCATACATTCTAAATCTCGTTGCCAAAATGACGCCGTTGTAGGGTAAGTGTTTTTAGCTAGTTTCCTAGTTTAATTTGCTTAAATTAAATTTCACTTCTGGTGTATTTTTCTTGCAATCGTGATTGCTTGTCTAGTTTCTCTTGCTCTTAACTAACTTTATTCTTGATAAGTTTTCATTGACTACTTGTTGGTGATTGAATGCAATCAAGGGGAAGAAGGAGATCGAAAAAAGACAAGGGTGCATCATCAACCAGCGACCAACCTACTCATCCCCAACACCTTTACCTATAACACCTTTTCATACACCCATCCCCATCCAATGTCCTCAACTTGGACATCAACCACCTAGGACACAACTAGGAACAATTCACCTCCTCCGCCTCGCCAAAATGAGCCTAAACCTCAAATGCCAAGAGAATTTCCGAGAAACCTCCCAAAAGAGCTATGTAACAAGCACCTAGCCTTTTCCAACAAAGTACTATTCATTTTTCAGCAATTCCATTTTGATGAGGAGTGTATGGGAATGTTAGGTGTTTTTTAATACCATTCTGATAAGAAGTGTATGAGACTGTTAGACGCTATTCGTTATTTATTCTAAGATATTTAACCCTTAAAATCAATTTGAGCTTCAACCAGTGTTTCCCAATTTTTAATTCAGTAAATGTTTCATTTTTATGTTTTAACAAAATATCCATACTTTCCTAGAAAAGTGATCAACTATTGATAGGAAATAATTTGTTCCACCGATAGTGGAGATTTCTGATGATCCCCAAATATTAGAGTGGACATATTCCAATGGAACACTAGTTTTAAAGTAAGATTTATCAAAAGAGTCTGTTGTTTTCTTACCCATAATACAAGTTTCACAAGAGTCAATTTTATCAGACTTAATATTAATCAAACTTTCCCTATGAAGCTGCATCAGACTTTTGTTTTCAATGAGTCCCAGCAGGAAATGCCACTAGACAGTGTCTTTTTCATCAATACTCAAAGAAACTTTGTTAATTTCAAGGTTACTATTAATATGATATAAGCCACCTTTATTAACAGCTTTCATTTAAACTTCTCCATTCCTAGAAACTTCCTTTAGGCTTTTAGAAGTATTAATTTGACAACCTAACTCTTCAAAGACAGATTCAAATAACAAATACCTTCTTAGGTTAAGCACATATCTAACATTTTGAATATATCTTACAACTCCATCATGCAACATCAAAGGTACAATGCCAAGTCCCTTAATTTGAAGACATGTATGATCTCCAAAAGAGAAATTGTATCATCAACTAAGGACAAACTAGAAGAAAAAAAGATCTACACGGTGAAGCATGCATAGTACAATCAAAGTTAAGTATTTAGGATTTATCAGTACACTCATCAGAAAAAAACTAATAAGTTGTTTATATATTGTGGGTTACCCTCACATATATTAACACCCTGGTTTCTCTTGTTTTTCTTTTCTTTATCCACTTTTTTATGTAAGAAATCTATTGTATGCCCCTTTTTACGGAAAGTATATGATCAGGAATTTTTATCTCCGCCTTTATTAGTCTTGTTTTCACTATATTCAGTTTTGGCCTTATTTTGCTTAGGTTTATTGTTTTCTTTTAGCAAACTTTACTTCATTCTTAGCTTCAATTTTTCAAGGGCAAACTTGTCCTTGAAAATCCTCAACTTAAATGTTTTATGTTTGACTTGTTCTATACCCTTTTTATAAGTTACATCATCCCTGCCGTAGGTAATAACATCTCTAAGTATATTGAACTCTTTTGGAAGAGAGTTCAATGTCATAATGGCCTGATGTGATGAGATTATTTCTCATCACATCAGGCCAGTTTTTGTGTGAGTCTCAATAACACGTTAAGATTCTCTTGAAGAGAAATAGAAGTTTCCATTTTAATATTAAACAGATTGTATAGCAGGGTTCCTTAAAGACTTAACAAATAATTTTCATCTAAATTTTTAAGACTTTAGGATCCTTATACCGCATTGCATGTCTGGCTACATCATCAGTAAGCCTAAACATGATCTGCACATAGACAAGCACCTTCACTCAGACTTCCTTTGATCATATCATAATTGGCAAGTCCCAATTCCAGTCACAACTTTCCAAATTTTTTCCATTTGTAGAATCCCCTCTATCCTTAATCTGCACATTATAAAATCTCCATTCTCATCAAAGGGTTTCAACCTTAACCTTCCATTTGGATGCGGGAAAAGGTAGTGGAAAGAAAATTTAATGAAAAATATAAAACAAATTATATTTTCCATGGAAAATTGAGAGGAAAAGTTTTCTTTGTTTCCTTTGTTATTTTTTCATTTTTCCTTGATATAACCAAACACATTCAAATATTTTCCTTCAAATTTTCCATTAAAATTTCTTTTCCACCCATTTTTCCATACAACCCAACATAGCCTAAGTTTGCCATGAAAGACAAAACACCAAGTATCAATGTTTAACAAATAAAAGTCAAAAACAACACAAGGAACAAGGAAGTGCAGCATAAGTGTCAATATCCAGTTCTTGCTTAGTTATCTGTAATTCGAGTTCAGACTAGGGTTCAAACTAGATTAAGTTCTACTCAATGCTCAAACTAGGGTTCTTAAAATTTCGCGCAAGTTTAAAAATTTAAAGAATTGACAAATGCAAGAAACAAATCCATGACTAATGGGACAACAATTTAACTTCCACGGAGCCGACTGGAGCTCACCCTCAACTTCCACTAGAAACTAGAGAAATACGCAAGAGTTCAAGACACAAAAACTGATGCTAGCCTAATCAATGCTTAGCAACAAAGTCAAAAACTATACACAATGTACTAAGCACTCCCTGAACGCTTAGAAGTGCGCTTGTGCCCGTTTGAGCAACTGCTGCCAGATTTGATTTCGGACGTCTTAGATTGCAACACCAATAGTTTAGACGAACACGACGGGCTCCAGTGAATTCTACTTGATCTCTAAGATGCTTCGAATCACTTGAATAAGATGTGCAAGCCAATGGAATCAATCTTGGTTGTTAAAACCTAATTCCCAATTTTATGGTCCTTATATACTTATTCAAAACACAACGTTTTGCACAAAACAAAAATGCTGAAATGCACTAACGGCCTTCACCTTCAGCCCAACAACTTTGACGGCCCAACATACAAACTTTAGCGCTAAGGGGCCTTCAAACAAGCATGAACAAAAATGTCGCCGTTTTGTTCTGTTTAAGCGTAGTAATTTGGCTGAGGATCACATACATCGCTGCAAGTACTAAACTTGTACTAAGCAGCAAACTAGTACATCTTTCTAAGAATGGTACAAATGAGGCATACACAACCCAACCGTATCTATAATAAATATATGGTTATAAAACAGAGTGCATCATGGTATGGTGCGTCTAAAATATTGTTGAAATGCAACGATAACCAAAAACACTGCTTCTTGTTTTCAATACTTTAATACACTCTTTGACATATCTTTTTATTTTACTCGTATTAAGTGAACACGTGCTTGGTGAAGGGTCGAGTTCCTTTATGACCCAGTGCACACGTGCAAATTGGATTTTCAACTATCTACATTTTTTATTTAACTATAACTATATGTAAGTGCATTTTTGCAAACGCTAAAAGACAAAAAACTGTGCCCCAAAACACAAAAACTCAAAAGTGTAAAATTTGTACTATTGGATCAAATTCCAACGGTACAAAAAGGGGTCGTAAAATTCGTTTTCCACACATGGGGTCGCAAACGAACTCTACTTGCTTGATAAATGCCAAATCAAGATTTTAAGTCCTTACTGATTTAACTATTATAGTGGCAAATTAAAAAATTGCTTTACAGTTGGCTACCTTAGATCTATTTTGACCTACCGCAATTCATAGGCTATATAATATCACATTTGACCTATTTTTTACTAAAAAAATTGCCACTTAATCAACAATTCATAGATTTTTTATTTTAAATTCAGATTAAAGTAGCAACATGTAATCCACGTCTAGCTGGGTGCATGTAAGAATAAAAAAGTTGTGGTATGTGAATGTAACCACAGTGAGAGTGTGATTTTATATGTATCACTTTTAGAAAACAAGGATATATCAGTGAATCAATTCCAGGTAATGCATGATGAATAATTTTCGTGAGCTTTAGAGGTTTTGGAACTTTCCACTAAAGGTTTGACCTAAAACAAGAGTCGGCTGAATCACAAGGGTCGGTCTGCTACAAAGCAATGCTACTAGTAAAAGCAACTATCATTGTCTGAACATCAAGCATCCATTACAAATAAAGCTACAGACTTTCGCATCATTGCTCAATCTTAAAATGAGATAGCTCATTAGTTGTGGGTCAAAAGATGGTCGGGCATCTTGGGGTGGGGAAGCTTGGCAGGTTTCAGTGGGATTTTCAAGTCCAGACTCTAGAATTTTATGCTGAATCTCAAAAGAACATGGTTGCATGCAACAGCTCATTTGGCTTTCCATGATTTGAAAATTTACATATAAGTAGAAATTGGAAAATTGTAGGATGCTTACCCTTTAATGGAACTCAGGTGGGCAAGTAATCTTTAAAGGTAAGATAAGACTGAATAAAGGAATAACTGGAGCTCAAATATTTCTTAAATAAAGCTATGTTTGTCTATTAGTTCAATGGTGAGCTCTGTATAAAAAATAACAACAGTGGGTGTACAACGTAGACTACATACAAATAAGAGATTGTTTAACCCCACTCCTCCAGTATGTCGAAGCTGGTGAAAGAGCCTTCTAGGAAAGAATCTGAATGACAAAAATATGTTCAAGAAAGAAAACAAACAACTGCATTGCTTGAAAAGTAGGCTAAGCTAACCAACAGATCTTCAAATAAAGTTGATTGCCGATATCTTAATCCTTTGAAATTCGAACTACTATCCCAGTTGCTGTTTGTGCAGTTTTGAGGAGTCCAGACCCAATGAGGTCACGGATGTGAAACCTCATGTCCAGTGGAGAATAACGAAGTCGTTTCTTCTCTAATGTAGCCAGCATCATTTCCTTGTACTTTGTGCGCTTTAGAAGGGACATGAGTTCTTTTCTTCCCTGCGCCTCGATAAGAAGTAGCAGACATCAGAATGCCGGGCCGCCACCATAGGCACATGTCGATAATACCATAAAAGATTTCGAGTTTCCATGAAACTAGCCCTACGTTACAGCTTATAGCTACTAATCGGCTACCATAGCAAATAAAGAAGAAAATTTAAGAGCATCAAGTCACAGAATGCTGGGCCGCCACCATAGAGGGTTTTGAGTTTCCAAGAAAATAGGCATACATTATAGCTAACACCCACTTATCGACTACCATATCAAATAAAGAAGAAAATTTATAGAGCATCAAGCCTCCTCTGTTTCCAAATGCATATCTCCTCTTAAAATTATTTGACAGCAATTTTGAGAGAACGAGCAAATACCTGAGACAGGCCTTTCAAAACAGAACCAATATTTGGAATGGCAAACCAAAAAATGTTTGGATCAATGAGTTTCCTTGTCTGGAATAAATGTTGCAATATTAGGATATGGAGGCCTTTTGTAAGTAATTAAGGAGTTGCACAAGAGACAGAAGTAGCTCAACTTAGCTTACAAGAAGACCAGCACTGATTAATAGTGAGATGCTGTCATCATTCACCGGTCCTCCGCTTGATAAGAGTGATAACTGCAGCGTGACAATCCATAGGAAGATACATGAAAAATTTACCAGTCATGTTAGCTGTAACTGTAGGTTATCAAACTCAGGAACTTGTGTTTCTTAAGGTGAACAGAATTCGCAATCAATTAAAGTTACAATGACAGATAACTGTAAATTCACTTACAAGCTCGTCCTGACCAATACTAGGTTCTTGCCTGGAATAAACTACATGAGTTTTGAACCAGTCAAAAACTTTGATCTCATCTTCGCTTTTCAAATCAAACTTCTTCACTGCATGTCCAATCTATACAAACATCAAAACAGGAGATTCATGATCTGTCAATATAAAAGTAAAATTCCATAAATGAGTAAATGAACTCTTACGAATTTGAATTATAAGGTACAATAAGCAAACTGCAACCAGGGGTGGAGCCAGGATTTCATGAGTATTAATTTTTTTAAAGGCCATTGTCACGTCCTTTATTAATCATTCAAATACTTTAGTATGTTACATGAGAATAAGCATCAAAATGCCTCACATTAAACAACATAATTAACTAACTAAATTTTAATCTACGAGTTCCACGCTTTCATATTCAATTATTACATCATCATTACTATTATAATCTTCAAACTTCCTTCTAGTGTAACGTCATAAGATCATGAGAAAATCATCCTTAATATTTCTAAGTTTATTCTCAAAGTAGTTTATCAAAGAGAATGACTTTTCTACAGTCGCAATAGACACCAGAAGTGTCAAGATAATTGAAATCAATCTGTAGATCATATGCAAAAAATCAGAGTTTCCTAATTCAACTTCATTTTTTTCCATCAAATATTGCATGAGTCATACATTCAGTAAAGGGAAATCCATTACAGATAAAAGAAGGAAGAAATGCAAATATAACCCATAACAAACCTGGTTTACATAATCATCCATAAACATGATTGCATCATCATCCTGTCCGGTGTTGAGCTTAAATATGCGCAGCTCATTTTCCTGTTTCAACATCTGCACAAGAAATACACATACTCATTTAAACAACTAGCAAAACCAACGTTAGAAAAGAAAATAACGAAAGTAGAGGGAAAAACCTCTAATTCCCTGTCGACCTGCGTTCGATCTTGCAAGCTGCTATACAACTGTGACCTCAATATAAATGGCTCAATAGTGGCCTGCAGGAAAAATATGTCTCAAGCTAATATAATGAAAGATTCGAAATTGTGAATGAATGATGAGTGAAGCTTGCCTTATCTAAAGATGGAAACTGAGCACGCATCATCCGAAGAGCGAACAAGGTGTCGCTGAAAGACAGAGTGTCCTCTGCGCAGTAACAAATACACAACAACAACCGATTTCTACCTTCAATTCCAGTTGTTTAGAAATCGGATTAATCAATTGATCGATAATAAGTAAAATTAAGATTCACCGAAAGAAGGGAGCGGATGGAGATCGTCAGAATCGCCGTGTTCATCATCGACGCGGGGTCGTTTCCGGGAGGATGACGTTGACGGTTTTGACTCCATGCTTTTCATTCCGTTCTTGTGGGAATCCCGTTTAAGTGGAAATCATGAATTTTATAGTGGGCTTCTTCTTAATGGGCCGTTTGCTCCTGCAATTAATGGTCACTCTCTGTTTTTTTGGAATTATTAAAAATCACTCACTGGAATAGAGAATTTGTGAGAAGAGAATTGAGTAAAATAATGATTTAATAATTCATTCTTATAACGTAATTAAAATAATTACATATAAGGAAATGAATTAAAAAGTAATGACGGACAAAAAGTAATAAATGATGAGAAATTAATTAATTCGAGAGTCAAAAGAAAAATAAAAATGTTCATTTATGTAACTGAAATACATTTTGAACACCCATATGGAACAGAAGTGATAAAATATTAATTTTAAAATATAAAACATATTGTTAAATGATTTATTTTGTAGATATTGATGGAAAATTCAGAAAATCCAAAAAACATAAAAACAAATATATTTCAAAAACGCTAAAACAATAACTGACAAATTATCTCTACTATATATAAAGCTTACTTTTTGTAACCACATTTCACTTTCCAATATTACCCCTGTTATTTCTATTAATTACTTTATTTCATAAATATATTATTAATTGTTATAAATACACACTAATGATGGTTGTATGACTTTTGAGTTTCATGTCATATTCTGTGTAATGCCTATATAAAGGCTTTGTATTATGTGAAATGATGAATAAGAAAAACCTCCCTACTTCCTCCCTTATTTCTCTATTTGTCTTGCCTTACTTTCTTTACAACTTCTTCATATTATAACGCGTTATCAGCATGAATTGCTCAAGGTGAGAGGTTAAGGTAAGTGACCCATAAGGGATTTGATGTTGACATCATTTGAGTCATGTTTTGAAAAATTCAGTTTTTGTAAAACTATTTTTTTTCAATTTTTTTCATATTTTTTTTTCATTTTACATAAGTGTTGTGTATACATCAATTTATCCTTTGACTCCCCCAAAGTGGAATCATAAGAAAGTGATTTTTAATATATTTTTAATATTAGATTCTCTTGAAGTGGAGTAAACAATGTAATATATTTTTAATATTAGATTCTCTTAAAATTAATATATTTTTAATATTTTTTTAATATTTTTTTAATATTTTACTATTATGGCTGATTCCCCTGAAGAGGAATAGAAAAAAAGGTGCAGTCGAAGTGCTACACGATTATGTAAATTTTGTATAATTTGATTCCCCCGTAGTGGAATCGTAGACATAAAATAGTTTGATTCACTTGAAGTGCTACGATTGTATGCAATTCATTGAGCAAAGATTGATTCTCCGGAAGTGGAATCACTACTACAAAAAAGTATTTTAACAACGCTTATTTTAATCATTTAACAGCGCTTAACAAAGTGTTGTTGTATCGACTGCTGTTAAAAGTCATAAACATGTAGCAGCGCTTTATTTTGAAATAAGCGCTGTTAAATGCGCTGTTAAAAGTCATACATTTAACAGCGCTTTTCTCAAATAAGCACTGTTAAAAGTCATAAACATTTAACAACGCTTTTCTCAAATAACCGTTGTTAAAAGTCATAAACATTTAACAGCGCTTTTTCAAAACAAGTGCTGTTAAAAGTCATACATTTTAAAAAACTTTATTAGAATATGTGTTTTTGTTAAAAGTCATATATTTAACTTCGCTTTACCACTTCGCTGTTTTTTTGAATTGCTGTTATGTGTTTTTATTTTTTATAAACATAAAATTAAAAACAACACCGTTGACAAAGATTTTTATTAAGATCAAATCACAAACAAACACAATTAAATATTTATAATAATATTTCCGTGCAAGACTTCTAAACTCTATTGGATGGGCTAAACCCTAAACTTCATGATGTTGGCGTCTTTAAACTTCATGGTTGAACCCTAAACTTCATGGTGTCGACGACGTCTTTAAACCTCGACTCATGCCCCTTCATGTCATGTTTCAAGCATCCGAAAAAAATATGTAAAAAATAAAATATCAAAAATACAAATTCAAATTAAATTTAAATGAAAGAGGTTAGAGTTGGGAGAGTACTCGGAGTGGGAGGTTGTGGAGAAGAGGTGAAGACGGTCGTTAGTTGTGATGAATCTAAAATTATATAGGAGGTTTGATAGTGAGAAAACCAAAATTTCGGAACATTTTCAACGAACGCGGATTGTTGGATTGAATAAGAACAACGGTTGAGATATTAATCTGTGTGCATCGAATTTAACCAATCATATAGCGGATGGCTTACAACAGCGCTTTAAATATAAAAGCGCTGTAAAAAATTTAATTTTTAACAGAGTTTAATGATAAAAATGCTGTTAAAAAATAAATTTTATAATAAATATTAATATATAACAGCATTTTTATAAAAGCGCTTTAAAATAGTATTATTTAATAGCGATTTTTTGAATAAGCGCTGTTAATGATTGGAAATTTGATTCTACCCCAAATCCTATTTTGAATCTCATCATTTGGACAACGTATGATAAAGTTATGTCCATCGCAAATATTTTATTTTTCAAAACTTCAAATGGGCATAACTTTGTCATATGATGTCCGAATGATCGATTCAAAAAGGGTTTTGGGGTAGAATTAAATTTCCAATCATTTATTTATCAGCATTTTCCATAAAGGCGCTGTTATCTATTAATATATTTTTTTATTTTTTTTATTTTTAACAGCGCTTTTACAAAAAGTGTTGTTGTATCATCTACTTACAACAACGCTTAAATAAATAAGCGTTGTTATATGTATTTAATAGCGTTTTTTTCGAAAACGCTGTTGAAAGTTGGTGTACAACAGCGCTTATATGATTAAGCGCTGAAATAGGTATAAATTTTATAACAACGCTTAGTATTAAGCGCTGTTAAATAATCAATTTGTACAAGTGAATCATCATCAAATTACAATTCAATTCTTATGAAGTGCAATTTATTTAAATTAAATTCTCCTGAAGCGGAATCATTACATTTTATTTATTTGGCATTTAAATATCCTTAAACACAATAAACATGTAAATCTCAAAGTGATTACACAAATGTAATATTGTAATATTCCCCTGTAGTGGAATCATGCACGCTTCTATAATTTCCTAAACGTGGAAAAATACACGTGTAACACCAGAATTGATTATATTAGATGTATATAATATATCTTTCAATTCACCTGAAGAGGATATTGTATACGTAAGACCTGAAGTTTATGCATGTTGATTTCATTGAAGTATAATTATTAATAAATTTAAAGTGAAGCAAATATAAATGTGTATATGATTTAATTTATTTAATCCTCCTTAAGAGATATATAATACAACAAATTGTTATCATCTCCAGAAGTGGGTGTAATTCGTTTATATGTATGTGTTCTCCTGAAGTAGACACAAATATATTATTTTTGTGCATACGATTCGAAATGAAATTGTATACATGTATTACCAGAAGAAAATGCATTTATTCTTATGTATCTCTTGAAGTGGATATATGTTGCACTATTTTTCATTCTTAATACAAAGGATGAGAATGTATTTGAAATAGATAGAAAATATTTTTCAAAGAAATGTATATCGAAATTGACTCCTGAAGAGTATGTATGTATATTTCACTCCTGAAGAGTATGTACGTATATTTCACTCCTGAAGAGATAAAGATTAAAATATTACTCCTAGAAGTGAGTATATTTTATTAATGTTGAAAGCAACAAAGTAATTTAATATTATATACATATATATACATTAACAAGATTGTAAATTTTTTAAAAGTTTTTGTTTATATTATCTTGTGATTCAAGTGAAAGTTATATACTCCTGAAGAGTGAATGTATTATCTTACAAGTAGATAAACGTCATGACATTAATATGGTCATAGCTCCAGAAGAGTGATATATGTCTCTCGAAATGGAATATATTATTTCAAGTGTAAATATGTATAATACATTTATTCCTAAAGAGTAATATGTATACTTTGAAATCCTTGTAAGTAATACATTACTCCCAAAAGAGAGTGAAAATGAGATAACCATTAGAAATGCATAATGAGAAACCAAGTGCTTCTATTTGATACCACTAACCAGAAATTTAGTGGATAGTAATTTTCTTTCTTTGTGGCAAGTTTGAGTCAGTTATCGGACTCGTCATGATCGGCATGTAAACTTGGCAAATTTACATGGATTATTTATAATAAAAGTAAACACAAATCTCTTATGTTCTTTGAAGGAACCACAAATGTGAACTCATTATCTAGTTAAGCCAATTATATAATATGGCTATACTATGTACAAATATTACACTAAAGTTTAAATTAGAATTTATCATTTGGTTTAAATTAGAAATGACCCCGTAGAGTCATGAATATTGCGAATATATATTGGAACTATTATATAATCAAGTAAACTTCCTTAGATTTTGAGAATTGCAACTTCAAAATCAAGGGGTTAGCTCAGTTGGTAAGAGCCGGAGCCAAATGGATCACCACTAGAGCCAACCCGGGTTCGATTCCTGATGGGGGCAGGACAGGGTTCTGCGGGGTAAAGTAGAGGGGAATAATTTAATTGGCTTGAGAATGGGGTTGTCCATTCCTTGATCAATTTTTTTTAAAAATGTCAACCATAAAATGAATATTTTCCACAAGTATCTCCAGTAGAGAACTTGAAATTATGTGCAATGAATGTTCAAATTCTTCCTCCACGATATTTAATTTAAGACCGCAAAGATGGTTGGAAATCATGTGGGGTTTGAGTCCTCACCAATCATCTAATATCAAGAGCAAATTAATTTGGAGCTCGATGTGATTGTTAATTTGATAAATTAAAATTTCCAACTTAGGAGGAGAAGAAAATGAGATAATTAAGAAGGAAATGGAATAGTTCTTCCATATTATCCTTTTAGGAGATGTAAAAATTCTTCCTTATCAACCTTAGATCCAAGAACAAATAAAGTGATTTTGAACCTAATATTAACCGGATGCGTTTACATAAGCCAAAAGTTACAAAATCACATATGCAATCTGAAAATGCACCAGCTCGTTTGGAGATTCCTGAAGTAACTCCAAATTTAAATTATTTGACACATCGTATTTGTGGGAAACTGCTAGAATCTAAGGATATACTTCCCTGGAAGTGTATGGAATATATACGATGTAAAAAGACGTCGATAAGTTAGATTGGTTCATAAATAAAGGAAAAATCCAGAAGGGATCCTTTTGACAAGAAAATGACAAAGATATCGGTGATAATTTGATATGTCGCCAAAAACATTGTTGGATTATTAAAATGATGTATATCTGGTTTTATCTTTGCATTTAAAGTCATCATAGAAGATGAACTTGATCCCCAAACAAATATCGATGTCTGAGTAATTGTAAGAGTTGGATAAAAGTAAATATCGTTTGTTCGGACATGAAGCTCCAACACACGAAGTGTAAACTAGTTAACTTTGGGTGGGTGTTCACACAAACGTTTGAATGCAACAAACCTATAAGATACAAAGTCAAACTGGTTGTACGAAATTTTACTCATAAGTTTGGAGTGAATTTTATAAAGCTATTCCCCAGTAGTTGAATAACGCATCAATTACTATTATTTTTAGTTGCTTAAATTGAGACATACAATGCAACTTTTGGATATGATAATGCATATATGCATTCGTAGATAAAGACATGTACAAGACATCCTTGAAGGATTAACACATGCGCAAAGCATTATACCAAAACTAGAAGTACGTCAATAAACGTTAAGTTGAGGGGGAGCGTTATGATTGTACTCTTTTTCCCTCCCTTTATTTTTATCCCATCGGGTTCTTCAAAGGAAAGGGTTTTAACGAGGCAATTCATACGTTCAGACAAACGATTTCTTTCCCCTATATGATAGGTCCTGAAGTACCATATCATGAAGAATCTAGTATCAAGTTAAGCAAATGTTAATTTGAAGGGGAGACTTATATCTGTACTCTTTTTCCTACATCTTGGTTTTCTCCCAATTGATTTTTCCAAGACAAGGGTTTTAACGAGGCAATTCAAAGAAGTTTAATTTACTCAAGTCATCAAAAGGGGGAGTGTTATAAATACACACTAATGATGGTTGTATGACTTTTGAGTTTCAAGTCATTTCATATTCTTTGTAATGCCTATATAAAGGCTTTGTATTATGTGAAATGATGAATAAGAAAAACCTCCCTACTTCCTCCCTTATTTCTCTATTTGTCTTGCCTTTCTTTCTTTCTTTACAACTTTTTCATATTATAACATTAATAACTTTAATTAAAATGTATGCATCTGATTTTATTTTTAAATAATTTATTTTATATTCTGTTCTATTTTAAAAAATTATAAACAAATTTTTAATAGCATGGGTATTGTGCAAAAAATTACTTGTTTATATAAGAGTAAGGATCACGTGATAAGCGTATTTAGGTTATAAAATACAAACATATCTGAACCGTTAATTAATCAGATCGGACGGTTATTAATTCGGGGGTCGAAATATAATTAAATGAAACATTAAATATTATATCTTATATCAAAAACTCAGAAAGGGTAAATTAGTCCAAAAAAACCAAGAATCAGGCGGTTTTGATCTTTGTTTCCGAAAATCTCGCTCCCCGTATCTTTGTTTTCGGTTGTTCAAAAACCTACCCACACACCACACTTCTCAAACTTCAAACTCAGAATAGAAAACAAGAACAATGATATCGATCGTCATCAGAACATCTCTTCCTGATTCTGGCAAAGCTCCTTCCTCAACTTCTGAGAAAACAGCTTACATGCGTCCATGCTCAAATCCAAAGCTGCTGCTTAGGCGACATATGCCGCAGCGTCCTCTGTGCACGTCACGTGCTGAACTCCCACTTCCACCCTAAGCTTGCTGCACTTTCCTTCCCCTTCCACCTTTGCTGACATCACAAATCCGTTGTAGTGGAGACGCTCTTCAATTTGGCTTGCATATTGCAGGTTAATTAAATTAAAATATTAGAATTATGGACCAACTATTAGAACAAAGGTTCAACATTTGATGCCGCATGATTCATGAATCATAAGGTATCATATAATGAATCATAAATATTGAAAGCAACTGTTCATGATTTGACCCCGCATGATTCTTTAATCATACTATGATTTGAGATTTGCTATAATATGATTTATTATTTGTTATGTTATGATTCATGATTTGCCGTGATATGATTCATGCTCTGTTATGCTATGATTCATAATTTGTCATACTATGATTTATAATTTGCTATACTATGATTCATGATTTGCTATACTATGATTCATGATTTGCTATAATATGATTCATGGGTCATACACTATTACAAACTTAATTTGCACAACTTTTGGCCTTAACCCTCACAACTGACGACCATACTGTATAACATAGTGTAACTTTTGAATCATATCATCTAGTCATGATTTGCTCCGACATGATTCATAATTTGCTATCATATGATTCATGAATCATATCCTATAAAATCATGAATCATATCCGGCTTCCTAGAGAAGCAGTCGACCGAACCAAACTTGAGGAGCGGTTGTACGGTTATGAGTAATCGTGGAGGTTGGTACTTCGCGATCAAAGAATAAAGGGCAAGCTTAGTCACGCAGATGCCGAAGGCGAAACCCTAATGGCGTGACAAGACGGGAAAACAGACCGTCTTCGCTGAAGTTAGTTTCTCAGGAAGGGGCGCACGGTTGCAAACGCGTGACCTGACTTGCGCGCGACTGATCAGAAGCGAGAGCGGGGCGTGGTTCCATAGCTGTTATCCAAAGGCCATGATTTGAAACCGTTCTAGGGAAGAATTAAGATCCGGACCAGAAAGATGCAATTGAAAGTTAAAGCTCAAAAGGCCGAAATAATAAAAAGAAGAAATTGTGCAACAAAGTGTGTATCAAACTGTCCGAGAAACAAAAAGTTAATCGTCAAGGACATAAAGCTCAGAAACCCTAAAGACGCGAATCTATCACGTACCAGAGAAAGCAAGCACGAATAACCGTACAATTGCAAATCAAGAAGAATTCGGTGACCGGTGCTTAAACAGGACTATCTCCCAATCATCCGAATTGGTATGCATTCCACAAGAGAGGTAAAACAAAGTTTGAATTAATTACTTGAATCAGTTTTGCATTGTATAGTCACAATTGCGCAGGTTGTGTAAGTGGCGCAGACATGTGGCGCAGTAAGTCCAATATTCACGCGTACATTACACAAGAGGTAAGGAAGCCGGATTGTTCAGGGACGAACAAGAGTAAGTGTGGGGGATTTGATAGAGCACTTTTGTATGCTGTGTTAGGTCCTTTACACTGCTTATAATTCAAACGTATTCAGTATAAGATTACGCTTTTGGTGTAGTTTTGTATCTCAGGTTGATTAGAAGAGTTAGAACAAAAGTGCAACAAGAAGGCTGAATCTCGGAACGAAAGACAACAAAGTGACAAATGGACAACGGGCGCGCGAGTAGTGTGGCGCGCGAATATGGATCGCGCAGAGCAGAGGAAGCGATGACGTCAGCAATCAGCGACAAATTCTGAGCGATGACGTCATCACGCGCAAAGAATATTTCTAAGTCTGGAATTTAGAGATAAAATATTTCCAAGGCTGATTTTTAGAGATAAAGATGATCTCCAATATATTTTCTTGCCTAGAAGGCAAGCTATAAATAAAAAGCATGGAGAAAATCATAGGTGCGTGTGAAGAGCCGCCCAATTTGAGAAGAGAGATCTGCGCGCAAGCTTCCGACGCGAGCAAGACGACGCGTCCATCAGATTTGCTTTGTTATTTTAGTTGTTCAATATAAACTTTTGAGATGTATACATTGAGCATGTCCAGCTAACTTGCTGAATTCGGTTTGGATTCAGATTTGTGAATTACATGTTTTGAGGTTTTGTTCTTAATTGCATGATAAGTTTAGTATTATTATTGCAAGCTCAACTGCATGATAATTATGTTAGACAATTAAGCGAAGCCTTGCACCGCAGACTTAGTTGTAGAATCTAGTATCTATAGTTAAACCATCAGAAGTACGTGACTGTGAATGATAGGAGTAACACTAGAATAGTTAATAGCTACCTTGACCGGTTTCGTGGTCGACTAGACTAGATTGAGTAATAATATCATACAGATTTTGACCGGAATGTATGTGTAGGTTATTAAGCTGTGACAGGACCTTAACCTACGTGAACATCATATCATGTATCTTTAGTAACCAATGATAAACACGGAAAGTCACAGTGAAGAATCTGAACCGAGCTCATCTCTCTTGTTATTATTAGCATCTTTCGTAACTGTTTTCTGATTGCGTGCCAGTTCCACTTGCGCAACTGTTTTCTTTTCTTTTCTTTTAATTGCTTTCACTTGCAAACCCCAGTTTTAGTTGTAGATCAAAAGACGACTTCTCACCATTCCCTGTGGATTCGACCCCAGCTTGCCAATACTATACTAGTAGGAGAGTCGAGACAAATTTACAGCACTCAACGACGTGCTCATCACCCTTATCAACATAACCCCTCCCCACACACATGCCATTTTTAGTGAGGACAACTTTTTGGGACTCAAACACCATGCAAAAGCCATGACTGACTAGCTGCGTTCCAGAATGAGATTCTTCTTTATGTCCGGCACATAGAGGACATTGGTGAGCTTCAGCTCCTTCTCGGTGGTGAACTTCAAAATCACAGTGCCTTTCCCTTTGACTTCAGAAGTCGCGGAGTTATCCATATACACTTTCTCTCCAGCCTCAGAACGCTCTAAGGTTGAGAAGGCACTTTCATTTGAGCAGATGTGGCTTGTGGCTCCAGTATCCAGGAACCATGTTTTCTTGGTGGTGTCCACCAGATTCACCTCAGAAATCATAGCCACCAAGTTATCACCAGCATCAGTCATGTTGACTTCTTTCTTCTTTGGACAATCAACATCTTTGTGACCCACCATGTCACAGTTGAAGCATTCCCATTGTAAATTAGATTGATGCTTCCGATTGAAGGACTTACCCTTCAGCGCCAGCTCATTAGAAGACTTCTTCCTCTTTGAGCTCTCACAGTGCTCTACCACATTGACTCTTCTAGTTTTCACTTTCAGCCTCTTGTCAAAGCTACAATTCTCTTCCTCAATCACTGAGGCAACTTGGAACGATTCACTCAACATCATTCCTTCAGCAACAATCTCATGAAAGATGAGTTGCAATTTTTGCTTCTGACTAACCACAGTCTTAGAATCAACCATCTTGAATTCAAGAAATTGTCCAACAATGTACTTCTTGGAGTCAACATCCTCCTCTCTGTACTTTTGATCTAGAGACTGCCACAGCTCCTTAGCTGTCTTAACAGGTGTATACACATGGTGCAACCTATCAGCTAGGCAATTTATCACATAAGTCCGACACATATGATCATACTCATGCCACATCAAGACTGCCTTGTGCTTTTGAGCATATATCTCATGTTCGCTAACAAAAGGAGTAACCTTAGTCAGAAAACGAGATAACCCCAGAGTGGATAGATAGAAGAACATCTTCTGCTGCCATCCCTCAAAATTCAACTCATTGAATCTCTCAGGCCTATTAGCCTGCGTGACTGCATGAGGCACTCGTGCCACAGTCCCAGTCGGAATATGACTCGCAGGTTCATATCCGACACTTGCAGCAAGTGTTTGCTGCAAACCAAATCATGCACATTTGCAGCCACATCAACATGTGTTTGCTGCAATCCAGCTGTCACATCAGCAACTGTTAGAATCATACCCATAGTCTCATCAATCATCTGCAGTGCATCACTAATAGTAGCAATGTTATTAACATTCATGTTGTCAACATCAGAAGTCATGTCTACACACAAGAAACCTGCACAAACCTGTCAGATACGAGTAATTCAAAATTTGACTTTAAGATTGTGGGAAATATATGACAGGAATTATGCAAATAACTAAACAATGAATAAACTAATCACAAAATTTTAACAAGACACAATAAAACTTCGCATTACAGTTAACTTACTACAAGTAATATACTAAGTAAAGCAATATGTAGACAAGACGAGTAATAATGCTGACAACAAACTATGCCTAACAGCACATATGCAAACTAATTATAAAACACAGTTACTAACAATACAAACTAGCACACTTACCACTGATAAACATGCAGCAACTAATTAATTCAGAATATTAGTATAAACATTCATGTCAACACAACCAAATTGATGTATACACACAACTAGTTCGTGGAGACATACTGCAGTACGAAGTCATTATATCATGCGTTCGGCAAACTAGACTAATCTAAGAATCAGTAGACAACTGGACATTGCACAAATTCAAAATTAAATCTAACAATCAAATGAACTACTGCATAAATTAGTAAAACACACAGTCAACAGTAACAAGTGCAACAAGTGCGATGAACAAACAATACCAGAACAGTACAAACAAAATTTCTCAAAATAAAGAGAATAGATACAAAACCGAGATGGTTGAGGCTTGCTCGGAAATCTCCTTAAAGTCAAATTGTTCCCGTCTGGCGCTGGGTGTGGAATGGCAATCGACCTCCCAGGATACAACAACCGGACCTTCCGTCACTTACACCGATGTGATGAAGGCGAAACAAAAGCTGTCTTCCACTATCACCGGACTCACCAAACTCACACAAATAAAAAATTCACACACTCAAGGCAAAACCCAAGGGATTGTTTTTCAATCTGATTTTTTTCAATTCAATCACACACAGGAGGAAGAAAACGCCACACAATTTTCATGGAGAGCAACTCACTTCTGTCACAAACCGTCGCACTCTCATCAAGAACCACCCACCTCTCGTGGTTGGAACTGCCGGCAACCGTCTGAGTTCTTCAACTCAATCCAGAGAACGACAATCATAGAATTGGGCTTCTACAAGCCCAAATTTGCTACTCCCCTAACACAAAACTACGTCGTTTTGTGTTATTAGATGATCAATTTACTTGTCACAAAACTACGTCGTTTAGTGACATTGAACCATCTATTTTATTCACACCAAATTGAACCAATTTTTCCAACAATATTGGAGGCCTGGGCCCCACCCCTTAGGGGTGTGATGAAAGTATAGATTTTGTTTATCAACGAACAATCAAACTTTATTATAGACGAAGTATGAAGTTGGACCTAGAAACAAGAAACTTGTTATAGACCCACAAATTGTAAAATTTGAAACTTGTAGGGTTGGTAATCGAATTAGTCGATATTTATAGGTCTAATTGTAAATAGATAAATAGTGTAACTGTCTGTAACTACCCTGTATCTGAATTTGTTATTAGAACGGATTCAGCTCATTTTCAATGCTATTCAGAAAATTAGAAAATACATCTTTGATTTTTCCGATCAAATTTCCGATCAAGTTCAGGTCAGTTTGGCATCTTCGGCCAGCCGTTCTTGTTTTTAACATGGTATTAGTTACTGTGTCGATTCTTGATCACGTTTTCGCAATTGATTCTGCATTCTGGTGTTGATTTTATCTTCTGTTCTGCAAATCCTTTTTCTTCTTTCACTTCCGACTTTCAAGAAAATGTCAGATGCTCCGGCCACCATGAGTTCTGCATCCAACGCCATTGTTGATCCTGCAAATCAGTTCAAATAAGAACATTGGTGTTTCATTAGTTGCTCAGCCTCTTGAAGGTCTGAGAACTACATCACATGGCGGAAATCAATGATAAGAGCCCTAGGATTCAAGATGAAACTTGGATTCATATATGGCAGATTTCTAAGCCTACAGACCCCTATGATCTAGCTAAATGGGAGAAATGCAATAATGCGACAATATCATGGATCACAAACTCTGTTAGCAAAGATATTGTAGGCTCTTTGATGCACATGGAAGATGCATCTCATGCTTGGTCTGACATTGACGTCAGATATGGAGGTTCTAATATTTTCTCTACAAGAGGAGATCTATAACCTAAAGCAGGAAGAGCTAATTGTGGCTAGTTACTATAACAAACTGTTTCAATTTTGGGCTGAGGCGGATGCCTTATGCATACAAGATTTATGTGAGTTAGGAGCAAACTGCAAATCTACAAAGTGTATGATGCAGAAGAAGGAGCAAGACAAGGTTATGAGGTTTCTAATGGGATTGAATGAAATCCACTTTCAAATCAGATCCCAAATCCTAGCTCTTGATCCCCTACCTAACATTGGCAAACTCTACAACATGGTATACCAAGATGAAAAGCAGCAATGTCTCCATAGAACCCTAAACATGGATGCATCGCTTTATATGCCAGCCAAAACAACAACAGGCAGATTCCAAAAGGAGTGTCAAACAATTCAAACACAAAAGATCAAAGTCAAGATAAGAAAGACTTATACTGCTCACAGTGCATAATGAAGGGACATACTAGAGATACTTGCTGCAAGCTGCATGGTTACCCACCAAACTACAAACCATCGAGGAGAAACTCTACTGCCCCTGATTACAGAAATAACAAAATTGTTAGCAACAGACTCATGGCACTACTGAATACTTGCAACAATGACACAACTCATACGTCTGGTATCACTTGCCTCACATCTAATTCTATGTGCAAGAATGATTGGATAATTGATACTGGAGCTACTGATCATATTACTCCCCACTTGCACTTACTGAAAGAGTTGAAGAAATTACATGTTCCTTACAAAGTACTTATGCCTGATAGAAATTCCATTCTAGTTCATCAGACGGGGAATTGTCAGTTGACTCCTGAGATTACACTCATGAATGTCCTAGTAGTACCTGAAATTAAGTACAACCTGATTAGTGTCCTCGGTTATTATCTGATGCTAATAAAATAGTCACATTTACTAACCGTCGATGCTATATTTAGGACCAAGCAGGTCAGATCTCTCAACGGGTTGGTGATGTTGTTCATGGTTTATTCCAGTATATAGGTGATGGCTCAATACACTGTGCATCTATACAAAAGAATAAAGACTCAATTCTACTATGGCATAAGAGGTTGGGTCATGTTCCATTTACAAAAATGTAAAGTAGTATGAAGAACTACATTCCAAATATAGATTTTAGTTTCTCAAATGTTAACTGTGATATTTATCTCCAAGCAAGGCAGTGCAGACTACCATTTCCTATCAGTTGTACTCAAAGTACATCTATGTTTCAGCTTATTCATGCAGATGTATAGGGACCATACACGGTGCCTACTTTAACAGGTGCTATATCCTTTCTTAAAATTGTTGAGGTTTACTCAAAATGCAATTGGACCTTAATGTTTAGCAAAAGTGAAGTAACTGACAAGATTATTCAGTTTTACAAAATGGTGGAAACACAGTTTGAGAAAACTATTAAGACTCTGCGTAGTGACAATGGAAAAGAGTTCCTAAATTCTAAGCTATATCAGTTTCTATTGGATTAAGGAGTTTTACATCAAACGAGTTTTTCCTACACACCAGAGCAAAATGGAACTGTTGAAAGAAAGCACAGGCACTTACTTGAAGTTGCGCGAGCACTGAAATTCCCAGCCTCTATACCAGATCACTTTCGAGGTGACTGCATCTTGACTGCAACATACATAATAAATAGAGTATCATCAGTGACTCAAAGGAAAGTCTCCATATGAGGTATTATTTTCGCAAAATCCAGATTTATCATCAGTTGAAAGTTTTTGGATGCTTATACTATGCTACAAATAAATTACCTCACAAAGACAAGTTTGATCAAAGAGCTCATCCATGTTTTTTTCTTGGATACCCTTACGGTCAGAAGGGTTACAAGTTGTATAATCTGGACACAAATGACATTCAGGTCAGTAGGAATGTGTAATTTAAAGAGGATATATTTCCTTTTGAAAGAGAAACAAATACTTCAGAAGATGTTCAACAAATGCCACGTTTCAGTCCTCCAACTTTTTATAATGATAGTTCTGATGATACTAGTCCTGCATCACAAGTACAAAATATAGATGCTGCTCAGAATACTGCATCAAAAAAATTTGAGCTTACACAACCAACTCAGATTTTAGATAATACAAACCCAGTCAGAAGGTCAACAAGGGTCAGAAAAGAGCCAACTAAGCTTCAAGACTATGTTTGTTTAACAGTCAACCTAAAATATGATCAGAAAATATCTCATCCTCTACTCTCTTATGTGAACTACTCAAGTTGTTCAGAAAGTTTTGAGAAATTTGCAATGAGTATAATGTCAGATGTCGAACCAAAGTCGTGCAATGAAGCTAGTAGACATCCAGAGTGGATAAAAGCAATGAAGGCGGAAATTAAAGCCTTAGAAGCTAATAACACATGGCATTTGACTAATTTACCTACAAGAAAGAAACCCATAGGCTGGAAATGGGTTTACAAGATTACATGTAAATAACGCTATAACCAAAGGCTGTAACCAGAGGCTGGCCCCTATACCAACTATTTGTAAATAACGCTTTTCTACATGGTAGTCTTGAGCAAGAAGTCTACATGAAGATTCCTACAGGTTTCTATAAGAAAGCAAGATCACAGGGTTTGGTATGAAAGCTTGACAAAAGTCTCTATGGCTTAAAATAAGCCTCACGCCAGTGGTTCAGCAAGTTTAGTAAGGCTGTAATCCAGTTTGGGTTCACAACCAGTCTCAATGATTACTCAATGTTTACCTACTCAAAGGATGGCCAATTCCTAATACTTCTAGTATATGTTAATGAAGTGATTCTCACAAGCACCTCTGATATTCTTATAGCTCATGTGAAGGCTTTCATTCATTCAAAATTTTAGATAAAAGATCTATGCAGTCTACAATATTTTCTGGGTCTTGAAGTTGCACATTCTACTTAAGGGTTATTTCTAAATCATAGCAGGTATACCCTAGAGTTGATATCAGAAGCTTGTCTAACAGCTTGCAAACCAACACCATTGCCTATTGATCCAAGACATAAGTTGGCACTATCTGAGTCTACTGTTCTAGATGATTGATCCTAGACCATATAGGCGTCTAGTTGGCCAGCTAATATACTTGACATTAACAAGACCTGATATTGCTTACGCAGTTCACATACTAAGCCCATTCATGACAAGACCTAGAGAAGATCATATTAAAGCAGCTCATAGGGTTTTGAAGTACCTAAAGAAAGCCCCTGCACGAGGTCTGTTTTACCCATCCTCCCAGCAGTTGACGTTGAATGCTTACCGTGACGCTGACTGGGGTTCCTGCCTATTTACTAGAAGGAGTGGCACTACTTATGCCATTTCTCTTGGCTCATCTCTCATTTTCTGGCGAACAAAGAAACTACAAGTCGTTAATCGTTCTTCAGCCGAAGCGGAATATAGATTTATGGCACAAACCTGCTGTGAACTTGTCTGGCTCACGCGTCTTCTTCATGATATGAAGGCTGAACAGGCAAGCCCAATTCCACTTTACTGCGGCAATAAAGCTGCTCTTCACATTGCAAAGAACCCAATCTTCCATGAGCGGACAAAACACATCGAGCTCAACTGTCACACCGTGCGGCAAAACACTACTTCAGGCCTCATTCAGCCATCTTTCGTCTCGATATCTGACCAGACAGCGGACTTGCTAACTAAAGGGTTGTCTGCTGAACCCCTCAAGTACCTCTCCTCCAAGCTCAACATGTCGAAGTTACTCCACACGCTGAGCTTGCGGAGAGTATTGAGGTATCATCAAAGCTGACCATGGAGATGCAGCTGTCGGACAACAAGGGAGGCGGTAGCGGCAGCGACAGATGAAATATAAAGTTTTACCTAGAAACAAGAAACGTGTAATAGGCCCACGAATTGTAAAATTAGAAACTTGTAGGGTTGGTAATCGAATTAGTCGATATTTATTGGTCCCATTGTAAATAGATGAATAGTGTAACGGTCTGTAACTACCCTGTAACCGAATCTGTTATGAAAATAGATTCAGCTCATTTTCAATGCTATTCAGAAAATTAGAAAATACATCTTTGATTTTCCGATCAAGTTTCCGATCAAGTTCTGGTCAGTTCGGCATCTCCGGCCACCCGTTCTTGTACTTTCACAGTATAAACTATAAGCTAATATTGCGAAAGAATCTAGCGAAAGAAGCAAGTAACCTAGCAGACCCGATACTAAGTCAAGAGTGTCTTGGTAGAGGTTTGCGCTGCGGTCTGGAGCCGATAGTGTCTTCTTTCTCCCTCATTAGCATTTTTGTTTCTTGTACCCTACATTACACCCAGTTCAAATAGTTGATGAAACTCCTCTCAGAAGAACTTTTCATCGGTCTGTCGTGAATATTTTTAAATTTTAACTAATCTTTCATAGTTATCATATTGTTTATGTTATGAGATTTTCAAAAAACTGATAAGGATCATAATTTAGCCTTTTAAAATTCAAATATCAAATAACTCATATAACTTAATTAAGGTCAGAAACTAGGAAATGGATCACTATTTCAAGGCAAATTCTGTTGTCAATAAAATTGTTATGATTTACTCCCTCCGTCCCATTATGAGTGTCTCATTTCCTTTTTGAATGTCCCAAAATGATCTTCCCATTTCCTAAAATAGAAAATTTTTTACCTATAAATTTACACTCTCTTTCATACTTTTTATCCCACTCATTCTCTTTCTTACTTTTTATCTCACATTTTTCAATTTTCTTAAAAACCGTGAAAGTTTTCAAATGGGTCACTCAAATTGGGACGGAGGGAGTAATATTTTATGACTCATGAAGCAAGTATTAAAACATGAACCAAGTAATGCTAAATCATGGACCATGATTATCAAAATCAACAATTAAGATTTTTTTATCGTCTCTGAAAACTTTCAGTAGCGGATCCAGCCGTCGAATATTACAGGGTACGAAATTAAAATGTATGATATAACTATATAATTTAATAGAAATTTAATGTTAAAAATTTAATATTAAACATTAAAATAACTAAGACACTTTTAAGTTAAATTAATGAGTTAGGGTGTTGGGAGACATAAATATTTTGTGAGACATAGGGAGGTAGGCTTAGCTGTTGATTTGATTAATTCGAAGATTGACATCAAAGTTGGTTTGTAATGAATTAGGCGGTTGAATTTTCAGAAAACACGGACAGTTGGGGATTGACAGTTATCAATATCAAACGTAAGATCAATCAAATTCAACGTTGAGATAGTATCCTTCCGTCTTACAAAAATATACATGTCCTCCTAGAATCTTTATCATATAAAAACTAATTTTTTTGCAAAGAATAAAGGAGGAAAACAAAGAATAAAGGACGAAATTTCTAAAAAAAGTATGAATGAAGGATAAAAACTGATGCAGCGCAGGTGGACAAACAAGAATGGTAAGTGTGTCAACAACTCGTTGATTCCTCAGAATATCGAGAAGTTAACGGGATGGATAAATCAATAACTCGTTGATTCCGAAGAATACCGAGAAATTGATCAGCAATATTCGTTGATTTCAATAGAAATACCGAAAACTTTACATAAAAGGGAAAACGCTAATTTTGTTTATTCAATATCAAAAAGTTATCTGACAAAACAATGAAAATAATTTTATATAGAAAACAACAAGAAACCCTAGAAGAAAATAAATCCTAACTAAATTAAGTGGCTCAAAGCCCACTTAATTAGGCCGCATCATTCTCTCCAAGGCAGAAAAGATTTGTCCTTGAATCAAAAGCCGGATTATTCTCTTCTGCATGCTAATCACCAGCCTCAATAATGTGCTAAGAGAGGCGAAATCTGAAGTTTACTCAACATAAATCTTAACGCACATCTAAAAAAATTAACATCGACACCCTCATCAATGAAAATGGAGCAAACTTTCCTGTTAGCTGTGCAAGCAGACATGCTTTGTTGTGTAAACAGTTGTCTTCACGGGTCAAAATAGTAGGTTGTAACAATAGAACAATACTAATATGTTTTGTCACATACTCTTCAACATCTCCTTCTCAAAATCACTGTAATCATGATAAATAGGATCATGAATACAAAAATTCGTATCAGCATCATTGTAAGTATCGTAAATAGGGATACCTGAACTCGGGGCAATATCAACTTCGTCATCACCATAATCATCATTTATGGGTTCTCCGAGACAGGAAGCAATATCGCTCTCAACTTCACTATAATCCACATCACCATACTCATCATATATGGATTCTCCGAATTTAGAAACAACATCACTATCATCATCATAATAATAATCATGTCTCCCAAAGAGATCATTTGAATGTGCACGCTTAGTCTCCACCGTCTTTAAACGATGGGTAAGATACTCGATTTGCCTATGCAAATTTGCATTCTCACGCCGTAAAACAAAGAACGTCTTGACAGCGCCTCCAAACCTTCTGGATCGACCTCTACCACAAAGAGTCATCACGCATGACCGGCTGGAAACTAATACCAATCTGATGCAGCGCGGGTGGGCAAACAAAGACGATAGGTGTGTCAACAACTCATTGATATCTCAGAATGCCGAGAAGTTGACGGGATAGATAAATAAATAACTCGTTGATTCCCAGAATACCGAGAAATTGATTAGCAAGATTCATTGATTTCAATAGAAATACCGAAAACTTGACAAAGAAGGAAAAACCCTAATTTTATTTATTCAATATCAAAAAGCTGTCTGACAAAACAATAAAAATAAGTTTATATAAAAAACAACATGAAACCCTAGAAGAAAATAAATCCTAACTAAATTAAGTAGCCCAAAACCCACTTAATTGGGCCGCATCAAAAATTATCTTCAAAAAACCTAAAATACAACATAAAAATTGTGAGAAACGAGATTCAAACCCAGGCCACTACATTTCAAATACCAAATACGTAACTACCAGGCTAGAAGCTTCATGTGAAAAATCACTAACATATCCTTTTGAGGATTAAGATTAAGAGAGACGATATATTTTTGTAAGGTATAAGGACTTAATCTCAACCGTTAATTTGATTAATCGGACGGTTAAGATTAAAGTTAGTTTTTATCTAAATATGACTGTAGAATTTGCAAAAATACGGGCGGTTGGGATTGACGGTTATCAATATCAACCGTTGGATGAATAGAAATCAACAGTTGGGATGATGTCCTCTGACTAGAAGAAAAAGCTTCATAAATCAACATATTAATATCAACGGACTCCTCTTTGTTGATAATAAATACATTACTAACAATATTCTGGTAAAAAATACATCTGCGATAAATTTATATTATTTTACAAAAGATTTT
Organism: Sedum album; assembly: GCA_006409495.1. Taxonomy (NCBI): domain Eukaryota; kingdom Viridiplantae; phylum Streptophyta; class Magnoliopsida; order Saxifragales; family Crassulaceae; genus Sedum; species Sedum album. Next base: position 139,770 of record QZGG01000140.1, read on the forward strand.
ATAGTAATTGTCATTCATTATTTTTATTGAAATATTTTCAACAAAAATATCAACAGTTATTAATTCATTGATACTAAGTATAATTCCAACAACATATTGGTGAGAAATATGTTTGATGTTTTTAATATTATTATATGTGGCGAATTTTCGTCGGAATTATAAATGTTTGTTTTAAATATGCTAATATCTACATATTCAAATCAACATTCATTAAATTGTAGATAATCATGGAATTATCAACAAAATATTTGTAGGTAATAATTCCGTTTTAAATTTAAAATTAATTTCCTAATTATATTAAAATATGCTATTCTCAATAAATCGTATCAACAATTTTTTGGTGACCAGTATATAATACCAACAATTACATTGGTAAGAAAAATATTTGTTGTAAGTATAATCATTAGTTATGAAAAATTATTAGCTAAATATATCACCGGTTAATATATCTATTTTAATATAACAGAAAAAAAATTACGTTAATTGTGATGATTTCTTAAAATCAAATTTTTTATCTAATAGTTTATATTTTAAAAATACAACAGAATCTAGCATAAAATTTAAATTATATTGAAGTCTGATTGTGTTTTAAATTTTTAATACATTTTATTTGAAATAAATTTCTAAAAATTAAAGATTGTTTAATTAAAATAAAATTTAAGAGGTGTTTGATATAATGTCTGAAACAATAATTGACACATTTGAGCTGACTATCAAATGAATGCCCTAGGTTTTGACGTGCAGTTGGTGTCTATTTTTACTTAATTTGTGTTTTTAGATTTGTTTGTGAAGGTTGGAATCCAAGTTTCATGAGATATATCAGACGGGTTGTGCATTGGTTTTATGTATGCTTTTGTTTGATTTGGATTTCTTGTATAGTTAGTTTCCTTACGCATTTCTTGCATTTTACGTTTTTGTTATCATATCCAAGGATGATGGGGATGTATGGCTTCAGTGGTGATGCTCTATTTCAGTGCTTCAGTTGTAAGCAATCTGAGTAGCATAGGGACTGGATACGAACTATCGGTCACAATCACTACGCCCGAAATACACTTAAGCAACTCATATAGACGAAGTCGCGTAAGAATTAGTCGCTTACGATTCCTTATCTGACCGACTAATTTAGTCAGTCACGTAAAAACACTTATGTGACTGGTGGTAAGTGACAAGCCAAAATGTGTCACCTAATCCATCTTAAGCGACAAAACTTAAAGCGACATGCTTAAGTTACTCGCTTTGACAGTCTTAAGTGACAATAAACTATGCGACAGCTAATGTTGTGTCACTTAAGTTAAAATTAAAAAGTGTCATGTAATGTCTTTTGCGCTGCTGACAAACACAATAAATTTTGTACGACGAATTCTGAAAGAATTAATGTTGTTCAGCAACCATTAAGTATTATATGACTGCCATTGAGCTTTGTAAGTCGCGTAACATTAAAAATTTATTTTCAACTTCAAAATCCAGAATTTGGTCATGCTTTATGTTGGGAGTGAACATCATGTGTATACAATTGTGTATATAAATTAGTTTCTACATTATTGTTTGCATCTTATATAAAAATCACGATTAAAAGTTGAATGTCGTTGGAAGATGAAACAAACGATATTTGGAGGGGATTCAAGTGACATGAATGATGACACGTTTGAAGAATCTCATTAAGACATGGAAGTAGACATGTAATAAATTTAGAACAATCTATTCTAGATAATTATGTTTATTATATATGTAAATGTGAGTTGCATAAATTTCACCATTGTTCATGTTTTCTTCACTATATGTATTAATTGTTGTGAGTAATATAGAGATTACAAAATGTACACTTGTACAACCCACATTGCAATATAAAAAAATTGCGACTAACATTTAGTAAGTTAGTCACATTATTGTAAAATTTTCAGGCGGGATTTCACGGAATGTAAAACAATTTCGACTAACATTGAGAAAGTTAGTCGCATAAGATGTGAAAATTTTATGCGGGATTTGAAAATTTCGGGCGGAATGTCAAAAGTTTTGTACATAACATTTCATATTCGAGGGAACTCATTTGCAACTCGAAAAACTAATTTCACTCTCTCACACCTTCAACTCCCTTGCATCTTAGCTTGGAAATGAGTCTCTTAATTTCACCTTGATGGAGCGTATTTATACGATCCCTCATTGTCTTATTTCCATCTATTTTTATACGTTTTGTTTGTGAAATATTACCTTTTCGTAATGTTTTGCATTTCAGGCATATTATGACTGCAAGAGAGCTTTTACACGCTAATGGAGCATTTTAGGCGAATTCGGATCAAGAAGATGAAGGAATGAGCTGGATGACATCATGCTGACGTCAGACATGGACGCTGAAGAGATTATTTCCGCGGACGCTGAAGGAATTAATTAAATCCTTAAGTGTCCGCGGGAAATATTCATTAAGGGTCCGCGGATCCGTCTGGCCCAGCCCAATTCGACATCTTCAGCTACATTATAAATAGGGTGTTAACCCTAATTCATAAAGGGGGCCGGGACGGCCACAAGCAAAGTTTTCCTCTTCAAACTCTCTAGATTAATGTTTTGTAGTGGTAGCTAATTTCCCTACAGTTTGGGAAATTGAGTTGCAACTTTGTATGAGTCCATTGAATAGCATGTTTTAATTTAGTGAATTCTGTTCTTGTTATGAATTGCATGCTTTGTTATTTGCTTGACCTAGCCTAGCGGTGAAATTAGGTTTACATCAATTGCATGATATTTAATTGAGTTGTCATAGTAGCAAAACCTAGCGGTGGAACTATTGTGGTAGTTTGATTAGGTAATTGTTACATCTTCTTGAGACTCTAGCGGGTAATAGAAGATAGAACTAGAATTAGGTAACAACCCTAGCGGGACTATCTAATTAGAACAATTATAATTTACTAGATTGATGCATGTCTGGTCTATGATTACATGTTGCAATGAGATTCCCTGAACTGTGTTTTCTTTTATTAGTACTTTTAGTTGTAGTTACAAACAACCTTTCAAACCCCCTGATTGGAGTAGGATTAGTTGTAGCATAACTCTTAGACTAGATTACTTTCCCTTGGGTTCGACCCTGCTTACTACTGTACTAGTATTGAGTAGGAATATAAATTTAGATTTGCAGTGCACAACGACGCGCTGCCAAATTTTTAAAATTTGACGAGCACGTCGTTGAGTGCTGCAAATTTATCCCGACTCTCCTTACTAGTATAGTATCGGCAAGCTGGGGTCGAATCCACAGGGAACGGTGGAAGTCTCTTCTCAATCTACAAACTAAGAATTGGGGTTGTGCGTGAGTGAAACAAGTAAAAGAAAGAAAAACTGTTGCGCAAGTACAACTGGCGCACACACAGAAAGCAAGTATAAAGATGCAGATAACTATGCGAGAGATGAGCTCGGTTCAGATTCTTCACTATGAATTTCTATGTTTATCCTCGGTCACTAATGATACATGATTAATTGTCCACGTAGATTAAGGTCCTGTCACAGCTTAATAACCTACACATACATTCCGGTCAAAGTCTGTATGATATTATTACTCAATCTAGTCTAGTCAATAACGAATCCGGTCAAGGTAGCTACTGCCTATTCTAGTGTTACTCCTATCATTCACAGTCACGTACCTCTGATAGTTTAACTATAGATAATAGATTCTACAACTAAGTCTGCGGTGCAAGGCTTCGCTTAATTGTCTAACCTAATTATCATGCAATTGAGTTCGGAATAATAATACTAAACTTAATCATGCAAATTAAGAACAAGACCTCAAAACATATTGTTCATAGATCAAAATCCAAACCGAGTTCAGTGAGTTTAGCTACTCATACTGAATGAATACATCTCAAGAATAATTAAATAACAACTAAAATAACAAGACAAATCTGAATGGTGCGTCGGCAGGCTCGCGTGACAGCTTGCGCGCGTCGGAGTTCTGCTCTGAGCCGTCTGCGGCGTGTTCAGCTCTCTAAGTATGCGTGTCTGTGATTTCCATGAAGCTTGATATTTATAACCTTGCCTCCTAGGGTTTCCACGAATAATTAGGCAAGGATATCTGTAGGAAATCATCTATATCTCTAAGAATCAGCTTAGGAAATATTAAATCTCCAAAAACCGAACTTAGAAATATCTTTAGCGCGTGATGACGTCATCGTTCCGAATATCTCGCTTTCTGCTGACGTCACCGTTTTGCTGTCTTCTGCGCGACCCACACTCGCGCGCCATAGTGCTCGCGCGCTAGTGGTCTTCTGTCCTTGTTTGTCAAGTTGTTGTCTTTTGTTCTGGAAATCAGCCTTCTTGTTGCGTTTTCGTTCTAACTCATCTTTTAGACCTGAGATACAAAACTACACCAAAAGCGTAATCTTATACTGAAATTTGTTAGAATATGAGCAATGTAAAAGACTTAAAATAGCGTACAACTACACTCTATCACACCTCTCCACCTCTTATGCTACTCTTCATATTTCTTTGTTGAAGTTGACATTTATTACATTCATGATGTTCTTTCTTTGTAGATGTCGTACCCACTTCTCCCATCAGAATTCCTAAAACTAGGAAGTCTAAAAGATTGTAACCTTTATTTTCAAGGTGCTGTTTTAATGTTGAAGATTGGTGCACAAGTTCTTGTATATACTTTGATATAAATTTGTTTCATTTGTGCAGATTTTTGGTTAAACGATGTGCCATATTGCTGGAAGAATGGAGTCAAGATTGGTGTGAGTGATGTTCAAGACATTCATATTGAAGCAAACCCGTTAATGTTGGAAGAAATGCTTCGGATGGGGCAAACCTCGCATCTAAGTGAATTTGGTCTTGAATTTTGATATGTATTGTTGGAACTGACTTGAGACTTTGTATTTACAACTTGAAAATTAATAACATTAGTCTTTTGTTGCAACATACGTGTGTAATATTATTCAGTAATAAGTATTGAAACGTTTGAAGTCACATTATCCACTTTAAGCGACAAATGTTACATGCGTCTCTAATAACTTTTCGTAATTTGACTCGTACCTTACGCGACAAGAATGTGTTAAGTCGCTAAGTGGTTGTCCAAATATGCGACTAACATGTTTTGTATGAGTCCCGTAAGTGGCTCGCGATGTATCTTAGGCGACTTACCTTATGCGACACCATATAGGTCACATAAGAGGTTATACGACTAATTTAGGGCTTATGCGACAATTTTTTAGCTGTCACTTAAGTGTATTTCTAGCGTAGTGAATATTTTCTCTGGACAGCCATGTTTTCAAGATCAAGTACCCTCTCTTATATCAAAGGTGATGATGTTGTCTGGTTTTAACAAAAGAGTCTGTTCCGTGCATCAGCATTCAAGAGTGGTAATTTGATGTTTTAAATTGATTATATTTTACTGCTTTGAATTATATAGTTATAATGATCTGGTGATATAAGATTCAATACATTTTGTTCTGTCGTGGTTATGTCAGTTTATTGGGTAATGGGTGTTGGGTGTATTGGCATGGGTAAAAGAAACAGTTGGATGAGATTTACACCCCATTAGATTGATGAAAATTAACGGATGAGATTATGTCCTAATGTCTCACATTTATATAAAAGTCTCACTTGATCTTGATCCTATTATATCAATACTAAATGCCTCTTTGGTATTTAAATTTACCAGCATGGGTTCGGTTCTTTTGCGACCCCCTGCATTTGTGCAAATTGAGATTCTTCTATTTGCACTTTTGTATTAACTATATGCACATTCCATTTGCATTTGTGCATTTAGCTAAACGACGAAATTGTGACAAAAAAAATAAAGTGCAAATCTGCAACCGTTGGATCAAATTGAACCCTTTCCTACCAAGCATTATTAACTTATAATTTATTTAAATATTGAATCTATCAAATAAGTTGTTTAGATTTTGTGGAAACAAACTTATATAGATAATGATGATAGGGTTGAGTTTTAGAGAGACATGTAATTTTTGTGAGACGGAGAGATATCACCTCAACCGTTGATTTGATTGATCTAGCGGTTGAGATTGAATTTGATTTTCAATTAAATTGAGTTGTTGGATTTGCAAAATACAGGGGTGGTTGAGAGTGGCGGTAATTAATATAAACTGTTAGATTAATACAAATCAATGGACGAGATGATGTCCTTCCGTCTCACAAAACATTGATGGTCCTCCTAGAAACTTATCCAATGATGATATATTTAAAACTTAAAATTAATATTGCATTTTCAGATAGATGCTCGAAATATAGAAGTTAATTTTTATGTAAATCAAATTAGTTCAATGCTTTTATTAAAAAAATACCGCTATATTTTCATTAAATCCCGCTATATTTTCATTAAATCCCCGCTATATTTGATAGTTATATTTCATCTATGAATTATTTTGAAAATAAGGTATATTTTTTTAGATTCCAAAAGAGTTGCTATAATTCTTCCTTTTGGGGACTTTTTTTATTATAAGTATGAATTTATAAGTATCTCGTTGTTAAGATTTCAGAACCATTTAACGACGACCTACTGAAACAACGGCTATCATCCGGACCAGATTTTTCTAGATCGGTCCTTGGGTCATATATTTTGAAAATTCTAGGTTCCAGGTCGGTATTATTTATAATATTAAATAAATAATATTACTTGGGACAAATTAAATTAACCGAAGTCTGGATTGGAACCCAAGACCTAACTTTATCCACTAAGCTAATGTGTGTTCCCTGTTTGATTTTGATGTAGATGAAATATAATATTGATATTATACTTAAAATTTAAAACTTAAATATTAATAAAAATCAGACTTTGGGTTTTTCGGTCCGACCCGGGACCGGACCTGATTTGATCCGGACCGAATAGTTTCAGTTTGGTCCGATCTTCGATAGAATATATTTAATATTTCTGAATCATCAGGTCGACTCGGACCGACCTAATCCAGTAATCCGTTCTGGTCCGGGTTGGACCAGATGTGCAACCTGTCTCCATGCAAGCTTCATTTCTTCCAAATACAAGACACTTGGCGCATAGACCTTTCTTCATCATCATTACCATATACTCGAGAATCCAATCAACACATGACATGTAGCTCTTCCTTCTATCAACACATCATTTCATTACAAATTCTCTATATGAATGTTGATTTTAGGTATTTAACCTAGGGCCTGAGAAATTTACGAAGATACCGTAACCAAAAGACAATCACGCTGTGGGGACACGAATGAATATATCAGTTATATGGACCTTTCCTATAAATTGTAATACATACGGGGTCAGTTGCATTAATTGGATAATGCCGACAGATTACAAACGATGAGTTCAAAAATTTAACACGAGAGTGGCTCAACCTCCCCATTTATTTTTTATCAATTATTGTTCCTGCAATTAATGTTTTTTCATTTTGTTGAAATCAGAAGTAAACACATCTCTAAGTCTTCAACCACATATTTGAAACAAAATTATAGTTGCATTAATTGGATACTTAAGAAGAAAAGGAATAATATGGTCTTGGAAGTATTCATTGTAATTTCTTATTTAATTTTTAGAAATTCTGATAAATCATAAAAGTCGTAGTTATTTTCAAAACAAGCAAAATGATTTTTCACAGAGAATTATGATAATATATCATGTCTAGCCATCAACTAATGCTCTATATTTGCAACATGATAATATAACACGTGTATGCCATGCCACCTTAATTTACAGTTTAATCTGTACGTTAAAGTTATTTTTAATAATAATTGAAAAAGGAACTTTCTTAGTTTCTCACTTGCATCGAGATAAAAAAATGTATTGGCTTATTATTCCAAAGAGTACTTAATTTGGAGTAGGATGCATAAAAAAGGATCGGACGAAAGTTTGGAGTAATCATTATTTGGTTTATTTATTTTCAAATAAAGGTCTTTGCATGAAAGACCTTATAAGGGAACAATACATAGCACAACAATACATAGCACACACAATTTATTGAACTTTCATTGACACATTATTATAGTTTACCAAGCAGCATATTATCATGCCTTTGCGGCCTCTTCTTGAATATGCTGATCAATACCTTCAGAAAGGTGGATGAAAATATCAAGGTAACTAGTCGGAGCAAGAACGCTAGGGTTCAGCCTCTCATATTCGATAGTCCATCGAACTTTACAGCCACTTCCATCCTCCTTATCAGTTGCTTGCATTGTTCGTATGAAGCTTTTGTAATCATCTAGTACATGTCCCTCAAGAACCCTCAAACTGATCAAGTGATTTTCATTATCGATTGCCTCGATGATATCCTTCACATTCTTAGACTCTCCACCTAGATTGCACGAAGTTGCAACATAAGTAAAATATTTATCATTTATACAAACAAATTCTAACCTCATGAAGATCAAAGCTGGAACGTTACGATGTCCGATAGAGTTTGATGTAAAAATATAACGTACCATGTTCAAAATCAAAGTGGAGAATTGAGCCTACAGCTCCTTCTTCTCCCTCGTGGACTACGGATTTATGGATGTGGTGAGTGACATTAGATTGGTGTTGTGTCTTTTGGGTCAAAACCTCAAAAAACTGGGCAGCACTAGATTTGATTTCTTGTATGCTCTCAACAACTCCAGCAAGAGACATATCTCTGTTTGTATGAACCCAATCAAATGTAAGTTGCTTAAGATGTGTGGTGTAACAATGAAACAACATGCCTATAAATACAGACTCCAGCCCTGATGTCAATAATGCTAATAATTAATTTTACAGAGCAAGTGTCACCTAGTTAGGGCTAATTTGCTAGTCACACGTACCGCCTTAAAAATCTCATTCAAGTAGTCACATACTGGAGGTGTCTAGTTGTTGGAACATGTACTCTAGTAAGTTTTGATGATGACAACACTCGACTGATACTTGAGTTGAGTGTGCAGGTACATTCATCTGGCAGATACCGAAGAGGGATAAAAACCTGTGTCGGACGCAAAAGGACTGGAAGTCAGAAGAGGTCCGAGAAGAAATCAAGCGTGGTTGAGAAAAACGTGGAGAGACGTTGGAGCTGACTTGCACTTCATGGAGAGACGTTGCACTCCGTGGAAGATGACAACTAGGTCAAAGTTGTTAGAGATTTTCACGGAGGGACATGAGTTGAATGTTAGGAGTAGAGTAGTGGGCAACAGTCATATTTGTAACCACCCCTATTTTTACTCAGACGAGGAGCAACTTATATGTGTTGAGATCCAGAGAGTTTTGAGAGCATAAAATCAGTGAATTACTCACTAGGCATTGAGTTACTGATTAGCTAAAGAAATTCACCGGAGGAAGACAAAGTCGACGGTTGGAAACTTGAGGGACTTGTTAGGGAAGTTGTGGTTGATGATCCGGGATCATCAAGTTAGACAACTTTGCGTGGTGAAAAAAATAGAGTTTAGAGAACAGATCTGACCTTACTCACTAGGCATTGAGTAATGAAGCTGCTGAAGAATCTCATCACCAGAAGAGTCAAATTGGGCGATTCGAAATCGCTGGAGGTACTTGTCTCTGGAGTCGCGATTGGCGGTCCATGACCATCAGGTATAGGTGACTTGTTTGTGATAGTTAGCAACACTATTTACGAATTGTAAGTATTTGTACAGTCTATTGATTAATAAAGAAAATCTTTAGACGCACTCCGCTGTGCTTTATACTCTGAGGTACTTGAACCTGCATACTTGGTTTAGGTCCCTAACAGTTCCTAGACCTCGTGACGTACAACTAGTCACGATCCTAACAATTGGAATCAGAGCCTTGTAGCTCTAGATTTGATTAGCATTGCAGGTATGTCAGGTGGAGATACTTTTGCTTCTCCTCCCAAGCTGAAGCTAGGGGAGTATGACTCTTGGGTGATAAGATTCGAGGAACATGTCCTCGCACTGGATGGAGAGGTCTGACAGATCATTGAGCAAGGGAGACAGCTCATCATGGATGATTAAGACCGAACCAAGGAGAAACCACGAGCGTTGTACACTACTAGGGACTTCAAGAAGCTTCAAATGAACACTCTAGTAGTGAAGGTTCTACATGCTGCTCTTATACAAGGACCCAGCAGAGGTCTGGGATGTTCTGAAAAGGACCTATGATGGTTCTCGTGATGTTAGGAGGAACAAGATCCTCACGGCTCAGATAAAGTACAATACTCTTCGTCAGAACAGGGGTGAGTCACTGTATGACTATCACTCGAGGTATTAGGGATGTTTATCCACCCTTTTGATGAATGAACAAATATACTTTATATTTGTACAAGTTTTACCTTAAATTTTTATTTCTTTGGCTATATTGAAGCTCGTTTGATGCTTTCTTCGTACATTTCAGGTTCCTGAGAAACGAGTATGAGAAACGGGAGGTTACTCATCACTTCCTACAAGGACTTACTCGATAATGGGTTGATATTAAAGGACTTTGGCTGCTTTTCCTTACATGAAGATCATTGTAGAGGAACTGGTCTCTAAGCTCGAAAGCAACATGCTTATAGAGAATTGCAAGCTCGAGGGACGTGAACTTCCTTAGGAACAAAGGAGATTGCATTGGTCAGTGAGAAACGGAAGTCCACGAAATTCAAAGGGGACGAAAATGAGTTTGAAGAAAAGACAGAAGACAAAGCTATGCGAAGAAGTCTTCAACGCCTAAACGAGAGCAAGTCAACGCGACCGTCGTCAACGCCTCAGACAAGAAACTTATGAGTGTCACTCAAGTCAACGTGACTTACGCTCTCATCTCCTACGTAGTAGAATCAGAGGAGACATAGAATATTTACTATTTGATATCCCTCATTAATCTTATTATAACTTGATAAAACAAACCAACTTCAAACAAATTCCCCCCAAAACACCTTATATAATTTAGTGACAACATTTAGTTAATTTAGTTAAACATTTCTCTCGGGTTCGACCCTAGATTACCTTGTTATATAAATTGAGTTTGATACATGCGTGTTAGGACTTACTACACCCTAAATCTTGTTGTCAAATGACGTCGTTGATGGGGAAGTGTTTTAGCTTGTTTCTAGTTTAATTTGCTTATATTATCAACTTCACTTCCGTTTATTTTTCTTTTAGTTATGATTGCTTGTCTATTTACCCTTGCTCCTACATAGTTTTTGTTCGTACTAACTTTTTATTGACTATTTGTTGGTAACTGAATGCAATTAAGGGGAAGAGGAGACCAAAAAGATAAGAGTGCATCATCAACTAGGGACCAACCTTCCCATACCCTACACCTTCACCAATAGTACCTACTGATACATCCATCCCCATCCAAAACTTAGAAATTGTCCTCAACATGAATCCCACGGATAACCTTGAACATCAACCACCTAGGCCACCACTGAGGAACAATCTACTCTTCCGCCTCTCCAAAATGAGCCGAAATCTCAAATGCCTAGAGAATTTCCGAGAAATCTTTCAAAACGGCTTCAACCCATAAAGAGCATACATAACAAGCACCTAGCCTTTTCCAGCAAAGTATTATTCATTATTTCAGCAATTCCATTTTGCTAAGGTGTATGGGACTATAAAGTGTGTTTTAATACCATTTTCAACACACTACTCGTTAGGTTTTTGCCGAAGACCACCAGTCCAGTAGGTCAATTTGAACAAAACCACCCCTCCAACTTTTTAAAAAATAACCACCCATGAATTCAAATTTTATTTAGTGCAGCCAGCCCGTCACTGTTCTGTTAACTATTCCGTTAAATTTAACCGTTGACTTAGTTGATCCTCATTAATTCATAATTATAGATATATAATCCGTGGAAAAGGTTCTAGGAAGACGAATAATGTTTTGTAAGACGGAGGGATAACATCTCATCCATTGATTTCTATTAATCCAACGGATGAGATTAAAAGTAAAAAACCTCCAAATCCAACCGCCCCATGTTTTTCGCAAATCCAACCGCCAACTTTAATAAAAACTAACTTTAATCGCAACCGTTAGATTAATCAAATCAACGGTTGAGATTTCGTCCAACCGTCTCACAAATACTTTATGTCTTCTTAGAACTTAACCCTATAATCCCTAATTAACATTGAAAATTAATTTTCACCCAAAAATTAAATTAATCACTAAACAAAACTAATCAAAACCATAATTATATAGTTTAATAGTCCTAATTAATAATTCAACTGACCCTTCAACTTAAATTAACTCTTAAATAAAACTAATCTTTATAGTAAACCTTAAACTAAATTAACCGTTAAAATAAATTTAACCCCAAAATAAACTAACCTCAAATCATAATTATTTAGTTAAATAATCTTAATTAATTTTTCAATTGATCCTTAAAATTTAATTAAGTATTGAACTAAAAAACACATTAGCTAAAATAACTCAACGCATAATTATAGTTGAATAATCCTAATCAATTATTTAATTATCTCTTAAAATAAAATTATTCTTGAACAAAAGTAATCTCTAAACTAAAATTACCCCAAACCATAATTATAAAATTAACTAATCAAAATTAGGATTATTTAAAATAATTAATTAGGATTATTTATATATATAATTTTGATTTTGGTTGGGTTTTTTAAGTGTTAATTTAGTTGATGGGTTAATTCAATTTAAAGCTTAATTTAGTTTAGGATTATTTAATTTAATTTTAGGGTTATTTTAGTTAATTTAATTTAGTTTTAAGGACCAATTTATAATTAATTATGATTATTTAACTATTTAATTTAGTTTAAGGGTTAATTAAATTTTAGGGGTTAGTAAGGGTTATTTATTCTTTTAATTATGAATTAATGAGGGTCAACTGAGTCAACAGTTAAATTCTACAGAATAGTTAACAGAATAATGACGGGACGGCTACACTAAACAAATTTGAATTGAGGGGTTGTTATTTAAAAAAAAGTCGGAGGGGTAGTTTTGTTCAATTTGACCTACTAGGGTTTGTGTTACTTTAATTGTTTACTGATATAGCTAAAAGTTGGGTAGTTCTTTTTTGGAAAAACCCTATTCATTAAACTCTTTATTTATATACTGAGGCTCATTATTTATTCTAAGACAATTAACCATTAAAATCAATTTGAGCTTTATCCATTGTTTTCCAATTTTTAAATTCAGCAAATGACTCGTTTTTATATAGGGAAAGTTTGATTAATGTTAAGCATGATAAAATTGGCTCTTGTGAAACTTGTATACGGATAAGAAACAACACACTCTTTTGATAAATCTAACTTTAAAACTAGTGTTCCTCGTGAATTTGTCCATTCTGATATTTGGGGACCAAAAGAAATCCCCACTGTTTGTGGGAGAAACTATTTCCTATCAATCGTTGATCACTTCTTGAAAATATGGATATTTCTGTTAAAATGTGTCCTAGTCTGCAGTGCCACTTGATAGTGATGAAAATCTTATCAACACTCAAAGAAACTTTGTTGATTTCAGGGTTATTATTAAATGATATAAGCGACCTACATTAACATATTTCATTAAAACTATTTCATTCCAAGAAACTTCCCTTAGGCTATTAGAAGTATTAATCTGACAACCTAAATCATCAAAGACATATTAGGATAACAAGTTCCTTCTTAGGTTAGGCACATATCTAAAATTTTGAATATATCTTACAACTCCATCATGCAACATCAAATGTACAATGCCAAATCCCCTAATTTGAAGACATTTATGATCTCCTAAAGAGAAATTGCCTTCATCAATTAAGGACAAACTAAAGAAAAAAGATCTTCAACGTGAAGCATGCATAGTACAATCAGAGTTAAGTATCCAGGATTTATCAGTACACTCATCAAAAAAACAACTAATAGTTCCTTTATATACCGTGGGTTACCCTCATATATATTAACACCCTGATTCTCTTGTTTTTCTTTTCTTTATCAGCTTTCTTTTTTATAGAGAAAATCTATTATATGCCCCTTTTTGTTACATAAAGTATACAAACAATAACTTTTATCTCCGCCTTTATTAGTCTTGTTTTCATTGAATTCAGTTTTAATTTTTTAGAAGCAAACTTGTCCTTGAAAACCCTCAACTCAAAAGTTTTATGTTTGACATGTTCTTTAAATTTTTTATAGATACTATCATCCCTAGCATAGATAATAACATCTCTAAGTCTATTGAACTCTTTTGAAGAGAGTTCAATGTAATAATGATCTGATGACATTCTTTAATAATCTCATCCCATCTGGCCAACTCTTGTGTGAGTCTCAAGAATACATTAAGATTTTATTGAAGAGAAATAGAAGTTTCCATTTTAAGATTAAACAAGTTTCACAGCAGGGTTATCTTGTTAGGTAAAGACATAGACAAATAATTTTCATCAAATTTTTCTCATAAGACTTTAGGATCCTTATACTGAATCACTAGTCTGGCTACATCATCAGTAATATCAGTATGCCTAAACATGATCTCCGCATAGGCAAGCTCCTTCACTCAGCATTCCTTTTATCAGAATTGGGCAGGTCGTAGTTTTTAGTGACAACTTTCCAGGGATTTTCCATTTGTAGAATCTCCTCCATCCTTAATCTCCACATTAGAAAATCTCAATTCCCATCAAAGGGTTTCAACCTTAAGTCTGCCACGAAAGACAGAACACCAAGTATCAATGGTTAATAAATAAACAATCAAAAACAACACAAGAAAGACCAGCAGAAGCGTCAATATCCAGTTCTGGCTCAGTTATCTGTAATTCAAGGTCTCACAGTTCCAAGAACATGATTAATCCGCTCTAATTCCACTTTGTTAAACAAGATTCAGACTCCAATCAACTAGATTAAGTCCTACTCAATGTTCAAAATAGGGTTCTTAAAGTTTCTAACAAGTTTAGACAATATAAGAATAGACAAATGCAAGAAATGAATCCCAGACTAATGGCATAACACTTTATGCGTGGAAACCGGTCAAAATGGCGGAGGAAAACCACAAATTCGATAAGAGCTCACCCTCAACTTCCACTAGAAAAATAGAGAAATACACAAGAGTTCAAGACACAAAAACTGATGTAGTCTAATCAACGCTTAGCAACAAAGTCAAGGACTATAAACAATGTACTAAATACTCCCTGAACAAAGCAACACAACATGCTGCAATCTGAGATGTCCAGAAACAAATCTGACACTGGTTGCTCAAACGGGACAGGCGCACTTCTAAAGCCTTCAATCACCGCCGATTGAAACATCAATAGTTCAAACGAACATGACAGTCTCCAAGGATCTCTTCTTGATCTCTAAGATGCTTTGAATTGCTTGAATCACATGTGTAAGCCGATGGAATGAATCTTGGTTGAATCACATGTGTAAGCCGATGGAATCAATCTTGGTTGTTGTTAAAACCTAATCCCCAATTTCATGATCCTTTTATACTTATTCAAAACACAGCATTTTGCACAAAACAAAATTGCTGAAACGCGTCTTTGCGTCTCATAAGAGCATCTTCAATGGTGATTCAAAATATGTAAAACTATCCATGTGGCAACAAAAATAGATAACAAGATACAAATTCCATACTCCAATGCACTAGGTTAGTTATCTAACTTTTTACATATTTGTACTCACTCATCAAATTTGCTATCCAACATCTCAATCTCTATATTTTTTCATCCTAAATTATACATATCCACAACTATTTACATATACATTATAGATACCCCATTGCAGCATTTTACATTTTTCATCATTCAAATTTTACATAACTAATATAATAATATATTTTGCATACCCATTGTAGCTACTACTATTAGAGATGCTCTAAGGATTTTGCCATCAGATCAACAACTTTGACGGCCCAACAAACAAACTTTAAAATGTCGTAGTTTTGTTCTACTTCCTTAAGCACATTAATTTGACTAAGGATCACGGACATCCCCTGCAAATACTAACTTGTATCAAGTAGCAAACCAGTACATCCCTTAAGAATGGTACAAATGAGGCATACGAAACCCAACTGTATCTATAATATATATGTTTAAAAGAGGAGCACTCAAATACATTCATATCCTTAACTTACATTCATAAGGTCACATTTTCACCGTGCATCTCATCCATCAGTTCATCAATTGGGTGACACGTGGCTATCTTTTGAGTTAGTAGATAACAATAAATACAAGTGGATTAGTGGTTGCCATGTGTCACCAAATTGATTAAATAGTGGATGAAATTGATGGTTGAGATATGACCTTACAAAACTAATTAAAAAAATTGATGTAATTGAACGCTCTTTATGTTCATAAAGCAAGTGCATCATAGTATGGTGCGTATGAAATATTGTTGAAATGCATTGATAACCAAACACCTTGCTTCTTGTTTTCATGACTCTAATCAACTCTTTGACTTGTCTTTTTATTTTACAGGTATTAAGTGAACACGTGATTGCTAAATGCCAAAACAAGATTCTAAGTCCTTACATCATTAGGGTGATTGCTCTAGGTTCTAGGTAAAAGTTTAGAGACCACACCTTACATTGAAGTATTGTCATTGGTGGATGCTTGCTTTGTTGGTGACATTTGATTAGAGATAGAGGTTCTTACGTGAAGATTGTTTGATTGACTAAGACCTAGGAGGGAGAGCTTACATGGTTGGTGAATGAGAGTGCTTACTTGGAGAATGAAGATTGATTAATGAGAGCTAATGAAGATGATTAATTAGAGATACTTGAGCTTGAATGATACAATTGTTGCAGTAGGTCATTATTAGATGGTTCCGAAATTCATAACAACGAGATACTTGTAAACATTACTTGTAACAAAAAAAAATTCTAACTCCTAACTGATTTAACTATTGAATGGCAAATTAAGAAATTACTTTTCAATTTACCTACCTCAGAGCACTCCCCACCATGGTTTTTTTACCATGAGAATCTACCATGTGAGGGTTGTGATAAGGCACTTTAGTATGCCATTTTAGGTTCTTTACACTACGTATATTTTTAACATTTCAAGTATAAGATTACGCTTTTGGTGTAGTTTTGTATTTCAGGTTGATCAGAGAAGTTAGAATGAAAGTGCAACAAGAAGGCTGAACCTCTAGCAAAACAACAAGATGACAAGAAGTGGAAGAACAGAGGAGCGCGCGAGTTATGTCGCGCAGAGGCAAAACGATAACGTCAGCAGTCAGTGACAAGTCTGGAAGCGATGACGTTAGCATGCGCGAGAATATTTGCTAAGTTGATTTATAGAAGATAAAGATGATTTCCAAATATTCTCTTGCCTATCCGGTCAAGGTAGCTATCGACTATTCTAGTGTTACTCCTATCATTCACAGTCACGTACTTCTGATAGTTTAACCATAGATAAGAGATTCTACAACTAAGTCTGCGGTGCAAGGCTTCGCTTAATTGTCTAACCTAATTATCATGCAATTGAGCTTGGAATAATAATACTAAATGTATCATGCAGTTAAGAACAAAACCTCAAAACATGTCATTTATAGATCTGAATCCAAACCGAATTCAGTAAGTTAGCTAGACATACTGAATGTGTACATCTCAAGAATAAATATTAAACAACTAAAGTAACAAGCAAATCTGAATGATGCGTCTTCTCGCTCGCGTCGGCAGCGCGCGCGCACAGCTGATCGCCTCTGTATCGCCTTTATGTACATGTCTGAATTTCCTGGTAACTGAGTATTTATACTCTTGCCTTCTAGGGTTTCCACAAATATTTAGGCAAGAGAATATATCCTTATCTCTAAAAATTATCTTTGGAAATATCTTTATCTCTAAATTGCAGATTTAGAAATATTCTTTGCGCGTGATGACGTCATCGCTCCGGATTTGTCGCTGATTGCTGACGTCATCGTTTAGCTCTTCTCTGCGCAACTCATACTCGCGCGCCACACTGCTCGCGCGCTAGTTGGTCTTTGGCTCTTGTCAACTTGTTGTCTTTTGTTCCGAGATTCAGCCTTCTTGTTGAACTTTTGTTCTAACTCTTCTAATCAACCTGACATACAAAACTACACCAAAAGCGTAATCTTATACTGAATATGTTAGAATGATAAGCAGTGTAAAGTATTTAAAACAGCATACAAAAGTGCTCTATCAATGATTAGGAGTAACACTAGAATAGTTAATCATTACTTTGACCGAATTCGTGGTTAATTAGACTAGGTCGAGTAATAGTATCATACAGACTTTGACCGAAATGTATGTGTAGGTTATTAAGCCTTGACCGGACCTTAACTTACGTGGCATATCATATATCTTTGGTGACCAATGATAAACATAGAGTTCATAGTGACAAGTCTGAACCGAGCTCATCTCTGTTCATAGTGACAAGTCTTGACCGGAATGGTACTTGCGCACACTTCTCTTCTTAATTTGATTGTTTACTCACAAACTCAATTTTAGTTGTAGACAAAAGATCACTTCTCACCGTGTTCCTTGTGGATTCGACCCCTGCTTACCTTGACTATACTAAGGAGGAGACTAGGGACAAATTTGCAGCACACAACAACGTGCCGTCAGGTTGCTAAAAAATATCATGCATCCCCAGCATGTTATTTTACATGGTTTTTTTATCATCCCATGGGTTATCATTAAAAAATCATTCCATGGTAGAATTCGGGAATCTTCCATGAGAACTGAACCAATCAGAACGTGCCATGTGTACCTTGTCATAAACTTTCTAATATATATATACTATAATGATTAGAGTAGGGTTCTAGGAGAACAGAAAAATAAATGTGAGACAGTGAGACATGATCTCAACCATTGAATACAAATAATCCAACAGATGAGATTTGATTCAAAAAAATAACCGTCAACCTCAATCGCTAGAGTTTTTTGCAAATCCAATCGGTCATTATATAAAAACCAACTTTAATCTCAACCTTAGATTAATCTAACCCAACTGTTGATATTAAGTCATTTCGTCTCTCCTAAACTTTTTGTTTCTCTTGAACTTTACCTATAATGGTTATATTTTAAATAAAAAACTTGATTTAAAAATATATACCATCTAACTTAACTCTTTTAATTCAACAAATTTTATATTTTTTAACAATCAAATTTTTATTTTAAGATATATTCATTATAATATCTAAATATGAAGAGTAGAAAGTTATGACACAGTACACGTGGCACGTTCTGTTTGCTTCGATTCTTCTGGTAGATTCTCAATTCTACAATGGGATGGGGGATGCATGATAGTTTTTACATCCCTCATGGTCAATTCTCGTGCTAAAAAAACCATGGTGGAAAGTGCTCTTAGATCTATTTTGACCTACTGCAATTCATAGGCTATAATGGTACATTTTGAATTTGACCTATTTTTACTAAAAAAATTGTCGCTTATTATTTCAACAATTCATTGATTTTTTCTTGTAAATTCAGATTAAAGTAGCAATATGTAATCCACAGCATATTAGGCCATCGAGCTGAGTGCATGTAAGAATCAAAAAGTTGTGGTATGTGAATGTAACCTCAGAGTATGAATTTAATGTAACACTTTTAGAAGACAGGGATATATCAGTGAATCAAAATCCAGTAATGCGTGATGAATAATTTTCGTGAACATTAAGATTTGGCCGAATCACAAGGGTCGGTCTGCTACAAAGCAATGCTACTAGTAAAAGCAACTATCATTATCTGAACATCAAGCATACATTTCAAATAAAGCTGATACGAACCAAATCGGTTGTATCGGATTAGAGGAATAGATGAAAGAGGTGAGATATCAGAAGAGATTGAGATGAGATAATGATGAAGATGAGATTAGGGTTTGAAGGGGATTTAGGTTTACAGGGAAGAGGAAGATGATAGAAAACCGATAATTCATTGCTTACTCAATCCAAATACGTCTAGAGTTACGTATAGGTGATAATTCATATTTCCTAAATTACCATTCACTCCCTAATGTTCCTACATATTAGAGTACGTAACATTCCTCTGCCCTTAAAAATGACCTTGTCCTCAAGGTCCATAAACTTTGGTGGTCTTGGCAATGAGAACAAAAGAATCTCAGATATCAAATGACCCAAGATAGAAGCATAAACCAAAAAGCAGAGTTTCAAATATGGACTCCATGGGCCTTGCACACCGACAGCTGGTATCATACAAACAAAATATACAAACTTCAAGGTCACTATCTCCCAAACTCTTTTAGTCAGCAGCTTCTCTATATAGTTTAGATGTATGTCGCCAATTTTGTCTTGAACTTCTTCAGTAGTTTTTGAATTTGTCATTTCAAGATAGCCATCAAGATAAACTCCATTCTCCATGTTAGATTGAGTGAAACTAGAAGAATCCGAAATCTCTGTTTCAAATATAACCACATCTAGCAATATGTGAAATGATATACCATCAACACCAATGTTTGTAAACTTAACAGACCATTCAAGACAGTCATCATACCATATTAAAGTCCACCTTGAAAATCCTTACAATCTATAGTGCCCCTCATCTCCATAATGAGAGTATGGCTCATCGGCATCCAGCCAACCTCAAACTCACAACGAGCAGTGAATATTCTAATAAACACTATTCTTATGCCACTATGTTCTGTAGTAGGTGAGGCAGCATCCTCATTTAATCTTGACTTCCCAACTGCATGACTAAGCAGAACAAAAAAATTATAGAGAACCATAACTTTCTCGTCATAGGTCGAAACATATGAATCACTGCTATCGCAGTCCATTCTTCCCTGTTGTTTATCTTCAAAAACATTACCTCAAAAATAGTAGCCTCCCAAAGCTCCAAAAACATCTTAATTTCTTCAATTTGGTTCCACATACAACTCTCCCGTATCTTTTCTTTGAATATCATCTTGCTCATAGTGATAAACATTTTGTTGACAAGTTCCAGTAAGTTAGCATAAAACTGAACTAAATGTGATGACTTCTCGTTTCTCTGCAGTAAACAAACCGAATGAAAGTAGACAAGTTCCATCAAAATACCCCACCAAACACCCTTATGCAGCTTCCGTCTCTTGCACTTTTCAATATACAAAGGGTGCAAAGATCTCCGGCCTCTCCAAACTTCAAATGTTCCATCATCTAAAGGAACACTTGTAGAGATTCTTGTTGTTATCCAAATTACTGACTCATGCCCATGGACCAAAGAGAGTGCTAAAATCAGTGTCACCATTATTCCATCATCTTGACACGATATTAGTACAAAGAACTGTGTGCCTATGAGTTTGTGCGTCCTGTTTGAACTTCGTATTAACACAACAAGCTCAAGTCCACCATCAGAGTCAGTTAAATGATAGTTATCTTCTTCGCAAACATTTTTAAAATGTGTCTGATAGCCATAACAAAGTCTATGTGGGAAGAATCCCATGAATGCAACAGGAGCCCAAATACTAAGATGTCGTCCCTTTTGTATGGATCAATATATCATATTGTCTTCGTCTTCATCTTTGGTACCAAAATTTAAGTCATGAAAAACACAAAATGCTCTCATGAAACCAGAATGCAGTGTTCGTAGAAGGTTTAAGAATACATTGCCATTCTCATGATACGCATACCTTGCAGTAAACAGATGCTTTCCCTTGGCTGCTGCCGAAACAACTAACACTACATTGTGACTCAATAGAGATTTAATCAAAACCCTTTTTCTTCTTGTGTGCCAATTTGGATGCCATGCAATTTTTGCATCAAAACACTTACTGTAAACTAGAACCGGCCTTAACAGTGTTGAACTATCAATCTGAGGATTCCAATGACAAATAGAGGTCTTATACAAACTTGAACTGTCCTTCATCTTGTAATCTGGGTGTCTACTTGATCTGGTGGAAGAAGATCATTTGAAGATTGCTTGATGTCCAAGCTAGTTACAAGAGTTTGAATTTCTTTGTTTTTGAGTCTCAGGGTATGTAGTTGCAAATACATAGTAGTCTGGGGTCGATGTACGAATATGTAAAATTCAAGACAAAGCACACAGTCTGTTGTGTGCTGCGCCAGTCTGACACAGTAGAGGTGTGCCTCATATTCTGTGTCTGCAGCATGGCCTATAAAGGGGTCGGGCTGTCTTGCAGCTGGGCAAGTGTGAGTCCAGTGTGTGAGTCTCCTGTGGTGTGCGTGGTCTGTCCCCACTAGTACAGATTATATTTTCAACAGCGCTTGTTATTAAGCATTGTGAAAAAAATTAGATCTTTAACAGCGCTTTATAATGAAAGCACTGTAATATATTCATTTAACACAGCGCTTCTTCAGAAAACGCTGTACAAAATATACAACAGCTTTTATAATTAAACGCTGTGTTAAATAATATTTATTACAGCGCTTCTTCGGAAAAGCACTGTTAAAAACACTAATTAAAACGGCGTGTTTATTAAAAGCGATGTGTGCTATTTACAACAGCGCTTTTTATTTTAGTGCTGTTTTAACCAGTATTTTTAACAGCGCTTCTTCAAAAAAGCGCTGTTAAAAATATATATACCTCAGCGCTTATAATAATAAGCGCTGTTATAAATACGTTTTAACCCTAGTAATTTTCCGACTTCAAAGTTTTACTCACACTCAAATTCCGCTTTACCGGCCGTCGTCAAATCTCTTCCGTCCAACTTCGCTCCGAATTTTTGAATTTCCGAATTTCCGTTTCAAACCCTAAACTCACGCTCATCTTTCTAACTTAGTTCCGTTCACTTCAAGGGTTTCGTCCAAAGTTTCGATACGGTACTCCTCTATTTGTATAATTTAGCTCCGTTTCAAAATTCCAACTTAGCTCCATTTTAAAGTTTGTGTAATTTGTTTTCTGTTGTATTAATCTACTTGTATACTGTTGTTTTGTGTTTGATCATGAATAATTTTGTTAAATATGTAGAAATGGAGAATTCGCAAATCACAAATGATAACAGTGATAACGCGGGAGAGTGTTCCGCGCCATCTAAGAGAGGCAAGAGGGGGCCTACATATTTGACCAAATTTTGTAAGGAGAGAAGTGCATCAAATAATTTATCCACTATCGAGTTTACCGATAAAGGACTTCCAACGGGTCCTAAGGACATCAAATAATTCAGGCTACTGGATTATGCGATGACCGTGATGTAGGGAGCATTACAGTCGAGAGGTACGAAGTGTGGAAGAGAGCCCATCAAACAAACGGTTGGTTATGTGAACGAGATTTTACAACGTTTTTTGTTATTTGTTTGATATTAACTCGATTTATTCTATTTTTTGTTGATACATGTCGAAAACGATGAGATAAATTCAAGAAGAGCAATGAGACAAATTCAAGACGGCCATGGTTTTGGTCCATAATTTTTTTTGCTAATGTTTGTAAAAATCAAATGTTAAAATCGATTTCAATTTCATTGTAAAGAGAATTTAAAAAATCAAAACTGATTCTTTAAAGCGGTTATAAATATTATTAACTTTCCAAAACTGTCTTCTCAAATATCCGTAAATATAATAAATTCAGCGCTTTATTAAAATTTGATTTAAAATATTATATTTAACAGCGCTTTTATTTTTGAACGCTGTAAAAAAGAATATTCAACAAAACATCGATTTAATTATTTTAAAATAAAATCTTTTACAGCGCTCAAAAACCAAAAATGCTGTAAAAAATGTTTAATTACAACAGCGCTTTTCTAATATAAGCGCTGTTGTATGTTTAGATTTTTAACAGCGCTTTATCTTAAACGCTGTAATATTTAATATTCGAATAATTTTAATTTTCTAATTATAAAAAATAATTACTATTTTACAGCGCTTAAATAAAAACGCTGTGTAATATGTTAAAAAAACGACATCATTTTTGGTTTTACGCATGAATGTGGGTGAAAGTTTTAACAGCGCTTAAACAAAAAGCGCTGTTATAAGTATCTTATTTTTGACAGCGTTTTACTATAAGCGCGGTACAAAATACAATAAAAGACAACGCTTTCATTGATTAACGCTGTTTTTAATCTATATATAACAGCGCTTAATTGTTTTAAACGCTGTAAAAAATATTAATAAACAACAGCGCTTTTTTGTAAAAAGCGTTGCAATAAATCCGTGATTTACAACAGCACTCGTTTCAACAGCGCTTCAAGAAGCGCTGTTAAAGGGCAAAAAAGAGCGATGTTATAAACGTAATCTGTAGTAGTCCCTGTGGAGCGTCTAAGTGGGCTGGTCTGTAGCGTAGAGAGAGAAGTGAGCGGTGCCGGTGGTTTTCGGCTAGAGGTTCGCTGTAATCTCCGTGGTTCCTCCTCCTTGAAAACATCAATAAACTACTGTTTGCTGGACTAGTCTAGCCACCGAGAGTGTGGCTAGGAAACTAAGGTAAATATCTTGTGTAATTGAGTACTGCTTCAGGTCTATTTCAGGTCTTTTTCAGGGGTGTTGCAAATTGTTGTTCTGAGTTGTTTCCGGTGGATTGGGGCGTAGGCTTCTACAATTGGTATCAGAGCCCATACAGCGACTAGAATGACTCCGACGAGGTTTGAGATGGAGAGGATTGATGGGAAGGGAGACTTTTCCCTATGGAGGCAAAGGATGAGAGCTATCTTGGTTCAAACGAAGCTTGTCAAAGCTCTGCAAGGTGAGAAGGAGCTTCTGGAGACTATGTCCAAGGAAGATAAGGAAGAGCTGCTGGAGCTGGCCTACAGCGCAGTGATCTTGTATCTTGGGCAAGGTTTTGAGGGAGGTGTCCAAGGAGAAGACCGCAGGAGTTTGGCTGAAGCTTGAATAGCTCTACATGACCAAGACACTGACTAATAGGGTTTACTTGAAGGGAAGGTTGTTTGGGTTTAAGATGACTGATGAAAAGTCCTTGGATGATTACCTGGATGACTTCTCAAAGATAGTGATAGATCTGGAGAATATCGGAGTTACAGTCGAGGATGAGGATCAGGCCATCATGATATTGAACTCACTTGCGGCTTCATACTCTACCTTTGTGGAAACTATGAAGTATTCCAGAGAAACTTTGAGTCTTGAGGAAGTGTTGTCAGCCTTGAAATCTAAACAGATTGAAGCTAAGTCAGCAGGGGATATTGCGGAGGGCTTAACTGTGCAGAGGAAGTTTGACAAACATGACAAGAAGAAGTTGAGGAAACACAGCAAAGGTAAGAGTCCTAGTGGTCAGAAGATGGAAGCTAAGCAGAAGAGCTATAAGTGCTTCCATTGTCACAAGGAAGGACACTTCAGAAAAGACTGTCCTGAGTCAAAGAAGCAAGGGAAGAAACCTTCTCAAGCAGAGGTTTCGGTTGCTGAAGATGGGTATGAGAGTGCTGAGGTTCTTGTTGCAGCAGAGAAGGATACCAGTGTTAAGTGGATCCTGGACAGTGGCTGCTCGTTCCACATGACTCCAAATAAGCATTGGTTTGAGGTGTTTAAGCAAGAGGATGGTGGATCTGTTCTTTTGGGAAACAACAAAGCCTGCAAGTGCTTGGTATTGGATCTGTGAGAATCAAATGGAGGATGGGAGCACTAGGTTACTCACCCAAGTCAGGTACATTCCTGAACTGACTGAAAAGAAATTTGATTTCTTTGGGAACTCTTGATGCTTTAGGTTATTCATTTAAGGCAGAGAAGATGTTATTAAAGTTGTTAGAGGTGCATTGATCATGTTAAAGGGTGTTAGAACAAATGGCTTGTATGTGTTGTGTGGTGAAACTTTTATACCTGGAGAAGGCTACTTGTCGGAGGAATCTAGAGATAAGACCATGTTATGGCATCTTAGATTGGGACATGTAGGAGAGCAGGGGTTGATAAAACTAGCACAACATGGCTGTTTGGGGAAGGAAGTTATCAGTAGGATCAAGTTTTGTGAAAACTGTGTGTTGGGTAAATCTAGTAAGGTTAGATTTAGTAAAGGAACACATAGAACTGCTGATATACTTGAATATATACACTCTGATCTTTGGGGACCCTCTAGAACTGAATCAATAGGAGGTAGAAGGTACTTCATGACTCTTATTGATGATTACTCTAGGAGATGTTGGGTGTATTTTCTGAAGCATAAGAATGAAGCTGTTGATGTTTTTAAGACCTGGAAATTGTTAGTTGAGAATCAGACTAACAAGAAAATTAAGAGGCTTAGAACTGACAATGGGCTTGAGTTTCTGGACAAGACATTATTGGATTTGTGCAAGTGTGCAGGTATTTCAAAGCATCACACAGTTCCTGGAAATCCACAACAAAATGGATTGGCTGAGAGGTACAATAGAACTATACTGGAAAGAGTGAGGTGTATGTTGTTCCAAGCTGGTTTGCCAAAGAAGTTTTGGGCTGAGGCATTGCAAACTGCCTGTTATCTGATCAATAGATGTCCGTCTTCTGCCATTGAATTCAAGACACCTATGCAGATGTGGAGTGATCATGATGTGGATTACTCAAAGCTCAGAATTTTCGGATGTGCTGCTTATGCACATGTGAAGCAGGATAAACTTGCACCTAGAGCACTGAAGTGTATTTTTCTTGGGTACCCGGAAGGAGTCAAAGGATACAAACTGTGGTGTTTGGAAGAAAATCATAAGAAGATTGTCTTAAGCAGAGATGTCACCTTCAATGAAAGTCATTTTCCGTTCAAGAAAATGGGAACCTTTGAGATTGGTGAGTGTAGCAGATCTCATGTTGAGGTGGAGCTTGAAGGTGATGCTTCAGAAAATGGAAATGGTGTTGAAGCAGGTCAGGAGCAGACTGACAGAGTTGTTGAAGGTGGTGACCAACAAACCACTCCTAGGAGTAGAACTGCAAGGCTCTCTAACTACCAATTAGCCAGGGATAGAGAAAGAAGAGCTGGTGCAGGAAGAAATCCAATCAGATTTGGATTTGAGGATATGGTGTCATTTGCATTCAATGTGGCTGAGGAAATTGATGAAAATGAACCAAGGTGCTTCAAGGAAGCAGTTGAGTCTGAGAACTGTGACAAGTGGATTCAGGCTATGAAGGAAGAGATGGCGTCTCTTAACAAGAATGAAACATGGACCCTGGTTGACAAACCTGATCATAAGAAACTAGTAAGTTGCAAGTGGATTTTCAAGAAGAAGGAGAACATATATGGATCTGGTGAACCTAGATGGAAAGCAAGGCTAGTGGCCAGGGGTTTTTCTCAGGAAGAAGGTAGACTTCAATGAGATTTACTCACCTGTTGTGAAGCATAGATCAATCAGAATGCTTTTGGCCTTGGTAGCAGAGATGGACTTGGAACTTGAGCAGCTTGATGTCAAGACTGCTTTTCTGCATGGAGACTTGGATGAAGTGATCTACATGACACAACCAGAGGGCTTTGAAGTGGGAAATCCTGATAAGAAGGTATGTCTGCTTAAGAAGTCTCTGTATGGTCTGAAGCAAGCTCCTAGGCAGTGGTACAGAAAGTTTGATGAGTTCATGCTAAAGGTAGGTTTCAGGAGATCTAGTTATGATTGGTGTGTCTACTTCAAGAAATCTGCTGAAGGGTGTTATATTTATCTGCTTCTCTATGTTGATGATATGCTGATTGCTAGTAAACAGAAAGAAGAGATAAGTAAACTGAAGTTGCAACTGAATGAGAGTTTCGAGATGAAGGATCTGGGATCAGCCAAGAAAATCCTTGGGATGGAAATTACCAGATTCAGAAAGCAAAGGAAGTTGTTTCTGTGTCAGTCTGGTTATTTGAAAAGGGTTTTGCTCAGATTTGGTTTTGAGAATGTGAAGCCAGTTAGTACTCCATTAGCAAATCATTTCAAACTAAGTGCAGATCAAGCTCCTGTTACTGAAGAGGAAATTGAATACATGAAGGGTGTTCCTTATTCCAGTGTAGTAGGGTGCTTGATGTATGCCATGGTCTGTACTAGACCTGATTTGGCAAATGCTGTGAGTTTGGTGAGTAGGTTTATGGCTAAACCTGGTAAACAACATTGGTTTGCTGTTAAATGGGTGATGAGATATCTGGCTGGGACATTTGAGAAGGGTCTGATGTTTGGGAATTCTGAAGCAGGTGGAGCTTTGGTGATGGGCTATGTTGACTCTGATTTTGCAGGAAGTTTGGACACTAGGAAGTCTCAAACTGGATATGTGTTCACAATGTTTGGAACTGCAGTGAGTTGGAAGGCTTGTTTACAGTCTGTTGTGGCTCTATCAACAACAGAGGCTGAGTATATGGCTATCACTGAGGCAGTTAAGGAAGCATTGTGGATGAGAGGTGTAGTGACTGAGCTAGGACTTGTGCAAGAAAATGTCAGTATTTTCTGTGATAGTCAAGGGGCCATTCATCTCTCGAAGCATCAAGTGTTTCATGAGAGATCGAAACACATTGATGTGAGGCTGCATTTTGTGAGGAGAGTCACTGTGATAAGTGTGCCAATTCGCAAGTATTTGTACACTTCTTATGCTTGATTCTTGCTAGTTTTCGATTATTTTGTGAAGAATTTGATACTCTATTGTGTTTTATGTAGATTTCATTCAAACTTTATTAAAGAGAGTACAAAGAACAAGATGGAGCTAAATGGATGAAAATTCAAGTCAAGTGCCAAAGAGGAGATTCTACTCTCCGGAGCAAACATCAAGTCCAACCGAGCAAGTTCCAGGAGGTAGCGAGCAGATCAAGTCAGCCGAGGAATCTGAGCCAAAGTGGCCAGAGATCACCTCGGCCGAGCAGAAATTCCCATGCAAAAACTGCTCGGCTGACCAGAGCAGGGATCACACATGAAGAGATCAAAGCAAAGCTGCACGGTCGAGGACAATTCTGCTCGGCCCAGGAGTTATCAAGGATTGATACAAGGGTGCTCAGTGATTTTTCCTCGGGCCGAGTAGAATTCTGCTCGGGCTGACCAAGAGCAAGCAGACCGAGCACAAGTTGTCTGCCGAGGAACTTCACCACGCCACATTCAAAGCTGCTCGGCCGAGGTCATTTTTGCTAGGGAGAGGACTACCGAGTATATAAACTTTTAGCTCATTTCAAACTCGAGGCCTTGACTTCAAGACTCGACTCAAAACCCTAGAATTTTGATTTTTTCAAGAGCTTTTGTGTGGAATTGAAGACTCTGGAGTGAAGATTAAGCATCAATACCTCCCATACTACTCTAGTTTGCAATTAATTTCATGTTTCCATACATTTCTATTGTTGTTGCTTTCATTTCTAGTATGAGTAGTGAGTAGTGATTGGTTAGGGATCCTATAGATCCCTAGGTTACATGCATGTATTTGGATGATGATTAATTTGTTATGCAATGAATTTTGATAAGAATTTTGTGCATTGGCTACATCTATAATATGTTGCACATTAAGTGTTTGTTAAAATGCTTAAGAGTAATTAATTGAACATAATCAATGATATATGCAATGAAAGTTGATATTAAGTTGATTAGATGGCCTTGCATGAATAATCTACTTTGATCTTGACATGAAAGTGAGGATTGAATTAGATGACTAGTTTACTTGACCTAGGTGATGTTAACTCTTCCAATAGATTGAAAGATTGAGGAAGAGTCCATTATCTAAGGGAGTGCCAATAGATTGAAAGATTGATGTTCATAAATAAACAGTCTAATCAAATTCTATTCATTAAATGTTGCATGATTGATTGTCATCTCCATATATGTTGAAGCCTAGGGACCATAGATCCTTAATCACCTTTAGTTTGCATATTAATCTTTTGAAAATATCACAACCTCTTACCAATTCCCCCCAACTTTTTACGTTAGGCAACTCTTAAGTAGTAAAAACTAGTTGATCAATTCTTACTCATTACTAGGGATTCGACTCTAGGTCTCCTAGATTAATAAATTTTGTTTGCCGTGTTAGGACTTAAAATCTCCACTATAAAACACACGTCACACTGAGTCTGGGGAAGTGAAGCTGGTGAAGATATCAACGCCGAAAACCCAGCTGATGCTTTGACAAAGACAATACCTGCTGAGAAGTTTGAAAAATGCATAATTGTTCCGAAACACTGAAGTTAATAGTGTGAGTGGAGTTTATTGGTGGTTAATGGAAGGAGAGGAGCAGATCAAGCAGTCAAGGTGGAGATTGTAATCTGGGTGCCTACTTGATCTGGTGGAAGAAGATCATTTGAAGATTGCTTGATGTCCAAGCTAGCTACATGAGTTTGAATTTATTTGTTTTTGAGTCTCAGGGTATGTAGTTGCAAATACATAGTAGTCTGGGGTCAATGTACAAAATGTAAAGTTCAAGACAAAGCACACAGTCTGTTGTGTGTTGCGTCAGTCTGACACCTGCTGCAGCAGAGGTGTGCCTCATATTCTGTGTGTCTGCAGCAGGTGCTATAAAAGGGTCGGTCTGTCTTGTAGCTAGGCAAGTGTGAGTCCAGTATGTGTGAGTCCAGTATGTGAATGTCCTGCGGTGTGTGTGGTCTGTCCTGTGGAGCGTCTGAGTGGGCTGGTCCGTAGCTTAGAGAGAGAAGTGAGCGGTAGCTGGTGGTTTCCGGCTAGATGTTTCCGGCTAGAGGTTTGCAGTAATCTTCGTGGTTCCTCCTCCTTGAAAACATCAATAAACTCCTGTTGGCTGGACTAGTCTGGCCACCCAGAGTGTGTATAGGAAACCAGTGTAAATCTCTTGTGTAACTAAGTACTGCTTCAGGTCTGCTTCAGGTCTGTTTCAGGGGTGTTGCAGATTGTTGTTCTGAGTTGTTTCCGGTGGATTGGGGCGTAGGCTTCTACACATCTGATATGAAAACGTAATGTTACGTGTACCATTGACTAAGTTCAAACACAGAACTATATCGGGAGGAAGCGGAGGGGGTTTTCTTAATCCAAATTCCTCAACGTAGATGTTTTCAACGTTGACCGAATGATCTTGATGCCTAGAATAGCTCAAAGGTATGTCAAAAGGCATACGAAAATTCAACTTGGCATTTTCACAAACACTTGATGTGCTAAAGTAGCTGACCATATCTCTCACATATGATGAAACCACAAGTTCAGATTCATCACATCCTCCATTTACATCATCAGGTGCAATCCCAAAAAGAGAGTCATATGAAATTACTTTTGGAGTCAACTCACTGGCCAATTCGTTTAAAACAACAGGGAAGATCTCATTCTCCACTTCTAAAACCATATTCATGTGACCATCATCAACTGAATCATTTTCATCAAAAATAATACCTGATGTGTTATTGGTTAGCTCAGGTTCAAATGACTGATCAACTGTAGACTTCATTTGGTCCTTCATCACACCAATGTCACTCAAAACTTCATTTAAAGAATCATAATGTGAATTATCTGCGTCTGAATGAGATGTCTGCTCTTCCGCTGAAACAATAATAGAAGAGTTTGGACATGAGTATGACTTATGCTTTGAGGGATTAGAAACATACACTGAGTTTCGATCTATCATTTTAGTTAGGAGTTGTTTCATTTATTCAATCATGTTGGAAATCGATTCTAGCTCCTTTGCTGGATATTCAGGTTTGTCTGGTGGCTTGAAACGTATCTTTAAGTCTCTCACAAAGTCTCCCCAAGACCCTAACTGAAACCAACGAAACCAAATCTCTCTATGCCATTGATGATACCACTTTAATGCTTCCCCGAACAAATAGGAAGTTGCAATCGTCAGTTTCTGATGTTTCGATGTCTGGTATCGATTGAAGAAGCATTCTAGATGATAGATCCACCATTCCACATACTCGCCACAAAAGTAAGGGATCTCGGATCGTAGATGGAAATTTCCGAAGGGGCTGTTAGGGTGTGACACCACTGTTTGTTTTTGTTCAAATCTCTCGATGAAGAAGCACCAATTGATACGAACCAAATCGGTTGTATCGGATTAGAGAAATAGATGAAAGGGGTGAGATATCAGAAGAGATTGAGATGAGATAATGATGAAGATGAGATTAGGGTTTGAAGGGGATTTAGGGTTTACAGGGAAGAAGAAGATGATAAAACTGATAATTCATTTCTTACTCAATCCAAATACGTCTAGAGTTACATATAGGTGATAATTCATATTTCCTAAATTACCATTCACTCCCTAATGTTCCTGCATATTAGAGTACGTAACAAAAGCTACACACTTTCGCATCATTGCTCAATTATAAAATGAATTACTCCCTAGTTGTGGGTCGGGCATCTTGGGGTGGGGAAGCTTGGCAGGTTTCAGTTTGTTTTTCAAGTCCAGACTCTAGAGCTTAATGCTGAATCTCAAATGAACATGGTTGCATGCAGCAGTTCATTTGCCTTTCCGTGATTTGAAAATTTAAGCATACAAGTAGAAATTGGAAAATTGTCAGTTGCTTTCCCTTTAATCGAACTCAGGTGAAAGAGCCACCCGTGAAAGAATTGAATGACATAAAATGCTCAAGAAAGAACACAAATAAATTCATGACTTGAAAAGTAGGCTAACCTAACTAACAGATCTTCAAATAAAGGTGATTACCGATATCTCAATCCTTTGAAATTCGAACTACTATCCCAGTTGCTGTTTGTGCAGTTTTGAGGAGTCCAGACCCAATGAGGTCACGGATGTGAAACCTCATGTCCAGTGGAGAATAACGAAGTCGTTTCTTCTCTAATGCAGCCAGCATCATTTCCTTGTACTTTGTACGCTTTAGAAGGGACATGAGTTCTTTTCTTCCCTGTGCCACGATAAGAAGTAGCAGACATCAGAATGCCAGGCTGCCACCATACGTAAATGTCGATAATACCATAAAGGATTTCGAGTTCCCAAGAAAATAGCCATACATTACAGCTAATAGCCACTTATCGACTACCATATCAAATAAAGAAGAAAATTTTAAGAGCATCAAGCCTCCGTCATACCGAAATGCATATCTCATCTTAAAATTATGTGACAGCAATTTAGAGAGAACGAGCAAATACCTGAGACAGGCCTTTCAAAACAGAACCAATATTTGGAATGGCAAACCAAAAAATGTTTGGATCAATGAGCTTCCTTGTCTGGAATAAATGTTGCAATATTAGGATATGGAGTCCTTTTACAAGTAATTAAGGACTTGCACAAGAGACAGAAGTAGCTCAACTTAGCTTACAAGAAGACCAGCACTGATTAATAGTGAGATGCTCTCATCATTCACCGGTCCTCCACTTGATAAGAGTGATAACTGTAGCGTGACAATCCATAGGAAGATACATGAAAAAATCACCAGTCATGTTAGCTCTAACTGTATGTTATCAAACTCAGCAACTTGTGTTTTTTGAGGTGAACAGAGTTCGCAATCAATTAAAGTTACAATGACGGATAATTGTAAATGCACTTACAAGCTCATCGTGACCAATGCTAGGTTCTTGCTTGAAATAAACGACATGAGTTTTGAACCAGGTAAACACTTTGATCTTGTTGTTGCTGGTGCGTCTGAAGGAGTGTGTGGCCTTCTTGCACCGGTGCTCTCCAAGGACGGGTCCCTAGAGTGCTTCTGCTGCTGCTTCCGGGATTGATCAAATGGCAACTTGATATCGGTTTGAATCGTGTATTCACTTTCCGAAATCAGTATTTCGTCCCTTTTAAAAGCCTTAGGGTTACACGAAATCTGAAGTGAGATAAGACAAACCAGCCAACACCGATCGAGGCTCTTGGATCGAATGTTGATTACGTTTGTTTAGTCTTTTGTTGTGTATAACTCAACACCTCTCTGCTCTTAGCATCTTACCCACTAAATTCAGTCATTCTCAATATATATATCAAGGTCTTTGCAGTTACCCAAAACTGCCACGTTCAGCAGTTACACGTGGGGACAGATCCCATAACCGTTCAACGGTTACACCCACTTGTTCAATAGTTACATAAACTGTTCAGCAGTTATCAAACTATCACATCCAGAGAATGACACGTGTCGACCCGTCAGTTGGTACATGAGGACCCATCCCTTGAGGCAAGAGACCCGTCCGTAGGACCCGTCCCTCGAGGCAAGAAACGTCCGTAGGACCCGTCCCTTGAGGCAAGAGACCCGTCCGTCATCCAACCAGACTATGACACATGGGGACGCGTCCGTCGGTACATGAGGACCCGTCCCTTAAAGCAAGGGACCCGTCCTCATCCAAACAAACTATGACTTACACATTGGTGTATGCATTAGTTCATGTACCAATCATCTATCATGCGTGGCCATACATGATATATGATAAATACATCTAAAACACCAACAATCCTCCCCCTTTTAGTATAATATATCATAACTTGCGCATAAGTGGAAATGTCCATTACGATTGAATTTCCACGTAGTGTACAGCTTGAAACACCCTGAAAATCATGGTATCCGTAAGGATTGAACCAATCAATCCCTCTTGGGTGCCACAAGACAATACACACGCAAGTCATCTGACTAAACAAAGTTGTCTTGACTCGTTAACGGCCATGAGTCCATATCTATTCATGAACACGTCTAAGGCCTACCTGAAGCCTCATGAAGTGGCCAAACTTTATGTTCACATAGGTAATTTCCTTATCAGGAACGGGTCCCTGTCCCGTACCTACTTTACACTTTTTCAAGGAAACTATTAAGATTCAGGGACGGGTCCCTATCAACCTATTCAGCAGGACGGAGCAAACGTGGGGTTAAATCATGCTCCCAGCCTTTAGAAATGAGCTTGTGCCACATTGAATTTTGTCCCGAAGTTACCGATAGGAATTGGGTGTCTCACCCCTGAAGGACAAGTCAGGTACGTACGTGTGTACAAGTCCCACCCCCTCATTAGATCTCACAACCATGTCTCTTGCAAGACCCTTCGTCAAGTGATCTGCCATGTTCCGTTGTGATCTAACAAAATCAACCGACATCACCACGTGTGAAATGAGCTCTCTGATCACACTATGCCTCACACCTATGTGGCGTGATTTTCCATTGTAAACTTGGCAATATGCCTCATCAGCGCTGCAGCACTGTCACAATGTATTGATATGGGTGAAATTGGTTTCTTCCACAATGGAATATCATGGACCAAGTCCCTTAGCCATTCTGCCTCTTTACCGGCAGCCGCTAAGGCAACAAGTTCAGATTCCAAAGTAGAGGACATCATGCAAGTTTGCTTCTTGGAAGCCCATGAAATAGCACCTCCCCCAAGCAGGAATATCCACCCGCTTACTGAGGAATGGTCCTCTTCACTTATCCAACTTGCATTTGAGTACCGTTCCACAATAAAGGGACTGCCAGTGTACATAAGAGCATAATCAAGTGTTCCCTTAAAGTACTTCAACACTCTATGTACCGCGTCCTAATGATGAACGCCAGGGTTGCTAGTAAATCTACAGGGTTGCTAGTAAATCTCACAGTTTTCATGTTAGTCATGATGTGATTTTTCATGAGGAAATTTTCCCTTTTACAAAACCTTCACACACACTTCCATATGATTTTTCACCTCATCCAGATTTTCTGGTTGATGAACCTTCATCTACCCATATAACCTCACCAAATACAAGTCCACAAATAAATTCCCCTGAGCCCACCCAACATATTCAAAATCCTCAGCCTACCCAAATTACCCAGCCCATTCAACCTATCAGAAAATCATTTAGAACACACAAACCTCCTCCAAAATTAAATGACTACATTTGCAACCATATTACTTCCTCCACTACAAAATATCCAATGGTTTCATACCTGAATTATTCAGGTTGTTCTCCAAATTTCCAGCACCTTGCTCTGCAAATAGCATCTGATGAAGAGCCTACTTGTTTCACTCAAGCCAGTAAAAGTCCACTTTGGCTTCAGGCTATGGAGAAAGAACTTTCAGCTCAGCAAGAGAACAAAACCTGGGTTATTTCAGATTTACCTATGGGCAAGAACTGTGTTGGATGTAATGGGTATACAAAATCAAGAGACACTCAGATGGCTCTATTTAAAGGCACAAAGCTAGACTAGTTGCAAAGGGGTATACTCAACAAGAGGGCCTAGATTATGAGGACACTTTTGCACCTGTGGTGAAAATGCCTACTGTAAGAACTATCCTAGCTTTGCTGCTACAAGAAAATGGCTTGTATATCAATTGGATATGAACAATGCCTTTCTACATAGAACCCTCAATGAAGAAGTCTATATGACTCTTCCACCTGGTTTCTACAAGGCTGAAAAATCTAAAGGCAAAGTGTGCAAGCTACTGAAAGTCTTTATGGATTAAAGCAGGCCTCTAGACAATGGTTCAGTAAATTCAGTGATGCTCTAATCAGTTATGGATTCACAACAAGTTTGAATGATTATTCATTCTTCACTTACACTGAATCTGGTGAGTTTATTATCATTTTAGTGTATGTAGATGATGTCTTAATCACAGGCACATCTACTGCACTCATAACAAGGATCAAGAATTTCATAGATTCTCAATTCAGGATAAAGGATTTGGGACAGCTACATTATTTTTTTGGGATTGAAGTTGCTCGATCTGATAAAGGTATATTCTTAAATCAGAGAACGTATGCTCTAGACCTAATCAATGATGCTGGATTGCTAGGATGCAAACCTTCTATAGTTCCTATGGATACAAAGCAGAAGCTAGCAATTTCAGATGCTCCTAAATTGGCTGATCCTACGCCATATAGAAGACTAGTTGGCAAACTAATCTACCTGACTGTTACACGTCCTGACTTGTCATTTTCAGTTCATACTCTAAGCCAGTTCATGGCTAATCCTACAGAAGATCATATGAATGCAGCATATAGAGTTCTAAGGTACCTCAAAGGAGCTCCAGCTCAGGGCCTTTTCTATCCTAGCTCTCAAGATTTATCTCTTACAGCTTTCTATAATTCAGATTGGGCTTTATGTCCTTTGACTCGGAGATCAGTGACAGGTTATGCAGTTTTGCTAGGTGATTCCTTGATTTCCTAGAAAACAAAGAAACCACCTGTTATATCAAGATCATCTGCTGAAGCAGAGTACAGATCAATGGCTCACACATGTTGTGAATTGGTTTGGCTCACCAGGCTATTAACTGACCTTCAAGTGCCCTGCTCAGCTCCGATTTCTCTCTTCTGAGACAACAAATCTGCTCTTCACATTGCCAAAAACCCAATTTTCCACGAGCGTACAAAGCATGTTGAGCTGGATTGTCATCTTGTTAGGTAGCATCTGCTCAATGGCCTCATATCTCCCCGATTCATCCCGACGTCTAGTCAACCAACAGACATCTCACAAAATCCCTCCAGATACCTTGTCAAAGCGCAGCTCCAAGCTCAACTGTTCCAATGTTCTCCACAGCTTGAGCTTGAGGGGGGTTGTTGGAG
This sequence comes from Sedum album, assembly GCA_006409495.1. Classification (NCBI taxonomy): domain Eukaryota; kingdom Viridiplantae; phylum Streptophyta; class Magnoliopsida; order Saxifragales; family Crassulaceae; genus Sedum; species Sedum album. Next base: position 176,727 of record QZGG01000140.1, read on the forward strand.
ATACAGATCAAAGCTCAGCTCCGCCAGAGCTGCCGCCGCTGCTGAGGACGAAACAAGAGCCCGGGTGACCTAATTCAAATACAGGGCAATTTTGTAAAATGTAAATATACAGTGGTGAGATTGTAATTATTAAAAAATATAGGCAGAATTTGTAATTACCTGAAACTGAGCAACTGTCTTATAACAGACATTGCCTCCATTTTCATTCAATCAATCAATTTTCATTTTCTGCATTTCATCTCCTTCGATCTGACTCCTGCATTCTTGCCGGAGTTCCGACGACATGCGTTCGTTGATTTCTACAAAGAAGGGAGCGGATGGAGATCGTCAGAATCGCCGGGTTCATCATCCACGCGGGGTCGTTCCGGGAGGATGACGTCAGACGGTTTTGACTCCATGCTTTTCATTCTGTTCGTGGGAATCCCGTTTAAGTGGAAATCATGAATTTTATAGTGGCCTTCTTCTTAATGGGCCGATTGCTCCTGAAAAATGTCAATCGTTTAAAGATTGATCACATTGAAGTGACACGCACTGCAATTAATAGTTAGTCTGTTTTTTTTAAATCACTCACTAGAATAGAAATTTTGTGAAAGGATAATTGAGTAAAATAATAATTTTTAAAATAATTATATATGTGGATATGAATTAAAAATTAATGACGAACAAAAAAGTATTAAATAATGAGAGAGAAATTAATGCAATACTGAAATGAAAAATAAAAATGTTCATTTATGTAAACAATTACCTATGAAGACATGAAACAAAAGGTAATGACGGACTAATCAAATATTTAATTCTACTCATTTCGTTGTAGAAATCTGTCCGTCAAAGCTTTTTATGAGACAAAAGATAACTTCTGCCTCAAAATAGAGAACGCTGCCAGGAACTCCACAACTTTGGCCTCCGCTCATTTCGCCGCTACCATCTTGATCAGCTGATCCGCTCGCGCTCCAAAACCACCTAGAGACACCATGATAAAAGGTAGAAAAATAAGTCCATTCGTTGAATAGCTAACTTCAAACCTAGCAATCTTTCTATCTTCCGATCTCCTATAAGTTTCCCCCGACCCTAACCATACAACTCCCTCCAAAGGAGATACACTAGATACATCTAAATATCTCTACCAGCGTCCCACACAGGATACAAAAATATCTCTGCTGACACTTCTCCCCCATCGAGAAGGCCTGTTACCTCTAGTCTAGGCCTCATATTAGCCTCCCTGAAAAAAGTGAATAATGCATCTTTCACGGCATTATGTCTCCTGATCCTCCGTCCACCACCAGGGCAATAAGAATCATGATCACTGGTTTTGTCGAAAGTATGCAACCTCCCGCATGTTGTACAAGCTTGAGAATTTGCGAACACATCGTGCCTGGTACGGTTCTTGAGAGCTAGACGATACCTCGCCGGATTCATACGAAGCCCTGAGAAAGGCGCAAGTATCGCCATTGTCCATATACCACTCCCCAAAGCCGAAACTGCATTAACTAGGATATTCATTAGGGCTCCTTCCCGAACCTTGATCTCTTCCCTGATGACTTCCGTAGCCAAATCGATGAGCCACTGTTGTGGCTTAGCCATCGACCTCAGCCCCTCCAATTTCCTTTGCTCCATCGTAAAACCGGCGTTCCAAATATGAATCAAACTCTGATGCACCGCAACATCAAAAGAACAAATCGACTCGTCAATCCAATCGGGTGGTGAACTTTTCAAATTATTCATCATCTTTGGCATGCTTACGCAAGCACGTGGTAGTAATAACTTCAATTGCAGATTATCCAATTTGTGACATGTATTTTGATCTTATAATTAGAAGTTCATTTAGTGGGCTTTTAATTGGGCTGAAAAAATTAGATTTGATGATCAAAATTAGGACCGAGTCGTGAAAACTGTTGATAGGTTTTGGCATGATCGGATAATGACGAGGTTGACGGTTTTAAAAAAACAGTTTCCTCCGCGGTGTTCTTCCTCAGTTGAAAAGTATGAAGAAATTGAAAACAATTCCTTGGTGTTTAAGAGTCCGGTAGTGAGTGTTTCTGTGGTGTGTGTTCCGTGTTGATAGTCAAGGACCGTTTCGTGAGTGAGATTAAAGTGTTGCCGTTGAATTCAGCACTTGTGGGAGGGCAATCAAGCATTAAGGAAAACGCCGAACGTGTCTCAACTCCATTCCAATTCTGGTTTCGTATCTTTACCGCTTGATTTATTTTAATTCAATTAAACTGTTGAATATCTTTACTCAGTGCCACTAGTTTGTACATCATCTTTATTCCTGTTTTGGTGAAATGTCTATACTATGGAGTAACTAATGCAAGTGCCCTTTCTAGTTTAATTCAAGAATATTATTATTTAATTGGGATTATTGCCGAAAACCACCCCTTATACGGCGTATTTGCCAAAACACCCCTTATACATTTTATTGCCGAAAACCACCTTTTATTCGCATGTTTTTTGCTAAAACACACAACGTAACGTTTTCCGTCAAAAGGCGCGTGTGAGGGTTATGAAATTCAGTTTTAATTTAATTAATTAAACAAAAAAACAGAAAACACATAACTTTTCCTTCTCCGACCGACGCTCCATCAAGTCTCACCGCTTCGATTCGTCTACCCTCGATTCATCGTCGCCTCAATTCGTCGTTGCTCGTGGAGATGTCAGGTATGCTTATTCATGTCGTTGCTCCGTCAAATGTAACCGCGACCTTTCATTGATTGAATAAACCTCGTCGATTGTGTACGAAACCCTAATATGAGATCCATGATTGATTCTCAATTTTGTGCAGAAGGCAGATTTCATATTCAAGCATTCTACGGTGGTGTCTTCTTCAAGATAAAAAACGGGCAAGTGAGGTACCGAGAGAATGAATGTCATTCATTTGTCAATATTGATCCTGATTTGTTTCTAAGGTTGAATTAGAGGCAATGTTTAGAGAGGATATTCCATTGTCGGGGATTAGGGAGTTGTGGTTCAGAAAACCTCGTATGAGTATTGATAAGGGCATGCGGAAGATTGAGAATGATAGGGATGCATTAGAGGTCTGTAACAATTTAGGCAAAGGTAGGATTGTGGAGATTTATATTATTAGAGAAGACGAGGATTGCCCAGACCAGTTAAGGGGTGCAGATGGTCCGAATGGGAAGAGAGACTCTGCAGAACCTCCAGAAGAGGTAGTTGCTTCTGAAAGTTCATCGGATGACAGTAACTTCAGTTTCAATGAGAGTGATGGTGAGGATGATGCTTTGTTCGAGGAGTTTGTTGATTTTAGTTCTGATATAGAGGTCAATGAAACTGATCTTGGAGACGAAAACATGGTTCAGGATGACCCTGAAGAGGAGAACATGGTAGAAGAGGAAATTATGGATGAGGATGAGCTTGAAGAGGAGAACATGGTAGAAGAGGAACCGCGTACAGAAGAGGTACCACGTATAGAAGAGGTACCTCGCACAGAAGAATGTGAAATGGATGACGAATGGTTGGACAATTCTGATGACATGGTGAGTGATAGTGATTTAGGATACTTTTTAATCCTCGCCTAGACTTTAAGAAGAAAATAGTTTTTAAGGTCGGTATGATATTTCCTTCCAACGACGTTTTCAGAAAGGCTTTAAGGCAGTACGCAATTAAGGAAGGTTTTGATTACTATTACCTCCATAATGACAGGTTTAGGGTTTACGCCTACTGCCAGTTGAAATGTGATTGTAGGATGGAGCATTCTAGGAAAGTATGTACATGTAATACAGTTACATGTGGGTTCAAAGTATGTGCAAAGAAGGTGACGAGCACGTCGTTGAGTGCTGCAAATTTTTCCCTACTCTTCTTACTAGTATAGTATCGGCAAGCTGGGGTCGAATCCACAGGGAACAGTGGAAGTCTCTTGTCAATCTACAAACTAAGAATTGGGGTTGTGCGTGAGTAAACAATTAAAAGAAAGAAAAACGGTTGCGCAAGTACAACTGGCGCACACACAGAAAGCAGGTATAAAAGGTGTAAATAAATATGCAAGAGATGAGCTCGGTTCAGATTCTTCACTATGAATTCTATGTTTATCCTCGGTCACTAATGGTACATGATATAATTGTCCACGTAGATTAAGGTCCTGTCACAGCTTAATAACCTACACATACATTTCGGTCAAAGTCTGTATGATATTATTACTCAACCTAGTCTAGTCAATAACGAATCCGGTCAAGGTAGCTACTGCCTATTCTAGTGTTACTCCTATCATTCACAATCACGTACCTCTGATAGTTTAACTATAGATAAAAGAGAGATTCTACAACTAAGTCTGCGGTGCAAGGCTTCGCTTAATTGTCTGACCTAATTATCATGCAATTGAGTTCGGAATAATAATACTAAACTTAATCATGCAAATTAAGAACAAGACCTCAAAACATATTATTCATAGATCAAAATCCAAACCGAGTTCAGTGAGTTTAGCTACTCATGCTGAATGAATACATCTCAAGAATAATTAAATAACAACTAAAATAACAAGACAAATCTGTATGGTGCGTCGTCAGGCTCGCGTGACAGCTTGCGCGCGTCGGAGTTCTGCTCTCTAAGTATGCGTGTGTTGTAAAATCGCTCTGCTCTTGCGCGTCTCTTCTAGCTTGATTTGGCCGGACGGCCCGTAGGCTAGAGTATGGTGGTTTCTTGCACATCCTCAAGCTTTGTATTTATATGCAAGCTTCTAGGGTTTCTAAGTTCAAAATAGGAAAGAGATAATCTTTGATTTCCATGTTTATCCCTAAAATCTCGCATAAAATATATTCTGCGCGTTGCTGACGTCATCTCCGCATTTTCTGACGTCATCATCTCTGGTGCGTGACTTGTCAGTCGCTCGACTTGTCTTGCGCACGACCGACTGGCGAGCGACCCACTGGCGAGCGACCGACTGGTGCGTGACCGACTCACTTGTGAGCGACTGGTGCGCGACCGACTCACTTGTGAGTGACTGGTGCGTGACCGACTCACTTGTGAGTGACTGGGGTTGCACACCTGCGTTCTGCTTGGGCCTTTATAGTTATTTCTTCTTTGTTTCTTGCTGCGAAATAAGCTTCTAAACGTCTATCTTTAATGCATATTCATCCTTAGCTCATAAAATCTCCTGAAATACAAAACTACACCAAAAGCGTAATCTTATACGAGAAAATATACAAACAAGCATAGTGTAAAGGACATAAAGTAGCGTACAACTGCGCTCTATCAAATCCCCCACACTTACTCTTGTTCGTCCCTGAATAAGCGAACTAAGGACTAAAGCTTTATCTCTGTAATGTACGCGTGAATTGGACTTACTGCGCACACGTCCTGCGCCACCCACAACTCTGCGCAACTATGTTATACAACACAAACTGATTTAAGTCATTAATTCAAAACTTGTGTTACCTCTCTTGTGGAATGCATACCAATTCGGATGATTGGGAGATAGTCCTGTTTAAGCACCGGTCACCGAATTCTTCTTGATTGCGGTTGCATGGTTATTCGTATTCGCTTTCTCTGATACGTGATTGATTCGCGTCTTAGGGTTTTGAGCTTACGTCTTTGACGCTTTACTATTGTTCACGGACAGATGATAACTCTTTTGTTGCACAATTTTCTTCTTTTCAATGTCTCGGCCTTTTGAGCTTTAACTTGAATTGAATACTTCTTTTTCTGGTCCGGATCTTATTCTTCCCTAGAACGTTTTCCAATCATGGCCTTCGGATAGCAGCTATGGAACCACGCCCCGCTCTCGCTTCTGATCAGTCGCGCGCAAGTCAGGCCGCGCGTTTGCAACCGCGCGCCCCTTCCTGAGCAACTAACTTCCACGAAGACGGTCTGTTTTCCCGTCTCGTCACGCTTAGGGTTTCGCCTTCGGCATCTGCGTGACTGAGCTTGCTCTTATTCCTTTGACCGCGAAGTACCAACCTCCACGAATACTCATAACCATACAACCGATCCTCAAGCTTCGTTCGGTCGACTGCTTCTCTAGGACGTTTCTATCAGCTCCACATCCCTCGTTATTCCACTCAAGAGATACACAAAATTCGAAAAAATTATCAAAAATCAGAATATGTCATATAAGCACAAATTACCACAGGTGCGCGAGTACGCACACAGGTCGCGCAAGCCAGCTTTCTCGCGCACAATTACTCTTGAGATGTTCACATTCAGCAGTCTAAACTAAAAAAAAAAATAAACTAAACTACCCTAAGATAGATGTACTACCCCCCACACTTAAACAAAACGTGTCCCACGTTATGCAAAGTAGTAAAGATGGCAGTACGCATGCATGCAAAAAACTAAGTTATCTAAAAAAACAAAAAATCCTAATGCAACTAAAACGTGTAAAGTAAAGTGACGGGTTACCTCCCGACAAGTGCCTTTGTTTAACGTCGTTGGCTCGACATTACCTTGCGCAGACTATACCAGTGTTCTCCCCCACACTTGAATTTTTGCCCTTTTTTGTTATCAGCTTTGTTCCTGCATGGCAAATATTCAAGTGCATAATTAGAATCAGTGCTTAACTGGGAGTTAGTGACATCAAAACCAGAATAAAAGTTTGGAATGAAAAGGTTCAAATCTGTTGATGTCGCGCAAGTCAAAGTGCGCGTTCGCACTCGCTCACGAGCTTCTCTCGAACCATGGTGTACTCGCGCACCAACTGGCGCGCGACTTGGCTCGTTCAGCTCCAAAGGTTCGTCCAGATCAAACTTTTGATCGTATTTTAGACCACTTTTAACATATCGGGCAGAGTCTTTCCTTTACCCTTGAAGTCATAATCAGAGTGGTATATCGGTTCCTTGAGCACAACCACAAGTTCCTGCGCATCAGACGGTACAAGCTCATTAGCAACAATTAATTCATTAAATCTCCAATGTACCTCTCATCTGCTGGCATCGATTCAGCGTGCTCTTCAATAATCTCCTCATCCGAATCTGCTGAATCCACTGATGCGCCTCCAGTTGCGCGCTTTCCAGTGCGCGTGTGACAGCTGGCGCACTTGATGTCTCCTTGTCTGACCTGAGTATCTCTGTATTGACCCGTTTTGAGAAGAGATTCTTCTTGCTTTCCTGTGCTCCATGATTTCATTATGGTAGCGGAGATCTCTGTCAGCTGATTTTCAATGAGAGTGAAACGCTTGTCGTTTTGCTCTTCGTTCTTGCGTATGGTTTCTGCCAGCTGTCCGACTATGTCCTCCAGAGACCTTCTTGGTTGCTGATTGTATTGTGCTGGTCCTTCAGTGTATCTGTGCAGTGGGTTGTATGAAGCAGCTGGCGCGAAAGGTCGCGCGCCAGTTGGAGCGTAAGGTTCCGCGCGCTGAGTTCTGATCCGCTCTCCAACTGAACCCATTCTCAGCAGCAAACATCTCTTTTATGGTGCGTCGAACTACCGGTTGCGAAGGAACGCGCGCGACATATGGTGGCGCACAAGCATCAACGTTATTTTGAATCTGGACCTTATTCCTCAATGCCGCATCAGCCATGCTTTGCTCAAAATCTCTCTGAACCTCCCTTCTGATGGCATCCAATTCTGCGGGGTTCAGTCTAGCAAACAAGTTCTCGACATTGCGCGCTGGCGCATCTGGTGTGTTATCCATTCGTCTACCGATCACGCTGTTCTCACCACTAACTTCCATGCAAAAGCAAAAACAACAGCGAGATTAAACGTAACTAATTTTTTTGGATTTTTATATAAAAAACAAAAAGTAAATAACAAAGAAAAAGAAAAGAAAAGAAAACTTCTCTAGCCGCTCCCCGGCAACGGCGCCAAAATTTGACGAGCACGTCGTTGAGTGCTGCAAATTTATCCCGACTCTCCTTACTAGTATAGTATCGGCAAGCTGGGGTCGAATCCACAGGGAACGGTGGAAGTCTCTTCTCAATCTACAAACTAAGAATTGGGGTTGTGCGTGAGTGAAACAATTAAAAGAAAGAAAAACTGTTGCGCAAGTACAACTGGCGCACACACAGAAAGCAGGTATAAAAGATGTAAATAAATATGCAAGAGATGAGCTCGGTTCAGATTCTTCACTATGAATTCTATGTTTATCCTCGGTCACTAATGGTACATGATATAATTGTCCACGTAGATTAAGGTCCTGTCACAGCTTAATAACCTACACATACATTCCGGTCAAAGTCTGTATGATATTATTACTCAATCTAGTCTAGTCAATAACGAATCCGGTCAAGGTAGCTACTGCCTATTCTAGTGTTACTCCTATCATTCACAGTCACGTACCTCTGATAGTTTAACTATAGATAAAGATTCTACAACTAAGTCTGCGGTGCAAGGCTTCGCTTAATTGTCTAACCTAATTATCATGCAATTGAGTTGGAATAATAATACTAAACTTAATCATGCAAATTAAGAACAAGACCTCAAAACATATTATTCATAGATCAAATCCAAACCGAGTTCAGTGAGTTTAGCTACTCATGCTGAATGAATACATCTCAAGAATAATTAAATAACAACTAAAATAACAAGACAAATCTGTATGGTGTGTCATCAGGCTCGCGTGACAGCTTGCGCGCGTCGGAGTTCTGCTCTCTAAGTATGCGTGTGTGTAAAATCGCTCTGCTCTTGCGCGTCTCTTCTAGCTTGATTTGGCCGGACGGCCCGTAGGCTAGAGTATGGTGGTTTCTTGCACATCCTCAAGCTTTGTATTTATATGCAAGCTTCTAGGGTTTCTAAGTTCAAAATAGGAAAGAAATAATCTTTGATTTCCATGTTTATCCCTAAAATCTCGCATAAAATATATTCTGCGTGTTGCTGACGTCATCTCCACGTTTTCTGACGTCATCATCTCTGGTGCGTGACTTGTCAGTCGCGCAACTTGTCTTGCGCACAACCGACTGGCGAGCGACCCACTGGCGAGTGACCGACTGGTGCGTGACCGACTCACTTGTGAGCGACTGGTGCGCGACCGACTCACTTGTGAGTGTCTGGTGCGTGACCGACTCACTTGTGAGTGACTGGGGTTGCGCACCTGCGTTCTGCTCGGGCCTTTACAGTTCTTTCTTCTTTGTTTCTTGCTGCGAAATAAGCTTCTAAACGTCTATCTTTAATGCATATTCATCCTTAGCATACACTGGTCAGATACTGGTAGCAGTTGGGTTGGATGGAAACCAGACTATTTATCCCATTGCTTTCGCTGTTGTTGAGGCTGAGAGAAAGGAAACTTGGGGCTGGTTCCTTGACATTCTTCATAGGGATATTGGTGAATGTCAACCAACTTATATGTCTGATAGACAAAAGGTCAGTTTATATGCTTTGTTAGTTTGTTTGTCTTTGCAATGTTATTATATGGTTAGTCTGATGTGTGTCTGAAAAGTTATTATATGTTGTATATGCTTGTACTGTTGTATATGCTTGTTTAACCTGTTGTATATGCTTTGTTAGCTTGTTTGTTTCTGTAATGTTATTATATGGTTTGCAGGGTCTACTTGAGGAATTACATAAGTTGGTTCCTATTGCGAGGACAAGGGTTTGCGTGAGGCATATGCATAATAATTTCAAGGCAACTTGGCCAGGTAAGACATTAAAGGATGCTGTATGGAAAGCTGCAAGAGCATTTACCAAATATGAGTTTGAAAAGGCGTTGGAAGATGTAAACAAGTCTGATGTCGCAGCTTACCAGTATCTGATGAGCCAAGATCCACAGACATGGTCTAGACATGCATTTGGGATGGACACCAAGTGTGACATTCTGCTGAACAACATTTGCGAAAGCTTCAATTCATTCCTGCTGCCTGCCAGGGGTTTGCCAATATTATCGTTGTGTGAATGGATACGAAGACAGCTGATGAACAGATTTGTAAACAAGCGCGAAAAAATGGAGAAGTATGAAGGGACTTTCACTCCATATGCAAAAAACTTGTTGATATTGCATCTCAAGAGGGCACTAAGTATTGTCAGATTTTCTGGGGTGGAGGAGAGACACGAGAAGTTGATCACAGAGGCAAAACATATCTTGTGGATCTGTCTAAGCAAACCTGCTCATGCTTTAAATGGGATCTCACTGGTATTCCCTGTCCTCATGCTATGTGTTGCATCATTAGAGGAAGGCATCAGCTGGATAACTTTGTTAGCAATTATTACACAAAGAAGACTTATTTGGAAGCTTATGGCGGGGTCATTCATGCAATGCCAGGAGAGAATCATTACAATTCAACTGGAATGACACCTCCACTGCCACCGAAACAAGTGGTACAGCCTGGTAGCCCAAAGAAGAATGCTAGGAAACGTGGTGAAGGAGAAGAACTCCCCAGCCATAACAAGCGCAAGAGAAACCAGCTGTCTAAAATCAAGTGTTCAAACTGTCGCCAAGAAGGACATAGGAAGAACAAGTGCAAAAATGCAAGATTTGAGGTACCTCAAATTCAGGCACCTAATAACAAAGGTGGAAGACCAAGAAATCCCCAAACTGTCACTGTTGGCTCTCAAAAGAGGAATCAGAAAAAGGTAAATTGTGATTTCATTACCATTCTCAAATTTATTTACCATTCTCAAATTTATTGTTACATGTCATGCAGTCAAATACTAACACGGCAAGTGAAACTACACCGTTGAGTCAAACCGGAACTAGAGAGCCAGCGCAACAAGCAGAATCACAGATAAGTGTCAACTTATCCGTTCCAGTTAATTGCACCCCGATAATTATGCTAGATTCATAATTATGTTACTATGTTTTTTGTGTCATCTGTTTACTATGTTATTTATGTTTCAGCAATCCATGTTATTAAGTCAACTGATATACCTTCTTTTTCAGCAATCTATGTTAATTACAACGTTCTACACGCCTCAGTCAAACACCTACTGTGCGACGATCTCCACGCACAACACAGTCACCTGCTACAAGGAATTGACTGCAGAAACTTGCTAGTACTTTGCAATGTTAAAACTTGTCATGCAGACTAAACTCTTGTAATGTTGAAACTTGTTTAATTTAGTACTTTGCAATTCCTTGTGCTAAATGTTACTTCAAACAGGAAATTATTGCACTTAAATGTTAACTTTTTACAATATTAATGTCATGATCATGTCCGGATGATGAAAAAAGATCATGTCTGATTGATGAAAAATGGAATTACAATGTTCATGTCATGATCAAGTTCAACAGGAATTGCATATTTCTAACTAGCTTGAAACCATTTACAACAATCACCACTTACAACATAACTTTCCTAAAACCCAACCAAGTAAAATACACAGGAAAACCTTCGCAACGTATCTATTAAAAGTTTCTTTACTCTTTAACTGTCGATTCATATCTTGCAGTTGACGGATTTCCCTCTGAAGGTTGTTTTTTCTTTAAAAAGCAATCTGATTGCTGCTGCCGCTCTAGGAGGATGAGGCTCATCCTTCCACATGAAAAAGCGACACTTTTTGTCTTCAAAGCCATACATAGTGCAGCCCAAAAATCTCCTTCCATAGTTACCTTCTGTGCGAGCTATTGATTCTCTAACCGGAAAGCCGCAAAAGCAATATCTTGGCTCTTCTGAAGTGGACACTGATTTTGACATTTTGGGTTCTCTGCAGAAATTTAATTGTTACTAACAAGTTAATCTGCAAATCAATACAACAAATTCAACAAGACTATGATAGTAGGCGAATGAAAACACAATTGAACAACACAGAAGCTTTGAAGTTGTGAACAACATACAGTCAAGGTTGAACTGAACAAATCAGCAACAAATCAACAACAAATCAGCAACAAATCCGCAACAAATCCGCAACAAACCAGCGAATGAATCCTATTTGAACTGAACAACAAATCAACAACATAGAGCCGAGTAATCCAACTCACTCGATTCAGAATAAACCCTAATTGAAATGGATGAATCAACAAAGATGAATCAACAAATGGATAAACCCTAATCAACAAATCAACAACATGATTTGATTGAAAACTTACCGTCGACAAAGATGTCAACTCTTCGAAGCTCTGAATCGCGCTGGGAGACAGCAGTCGTAGCTTAACGCTCTGAATCGCTCTGAATCGCTCTGAATCGCTCTGAATCGCTCTGAATCGACGTAAGTTTGGTAGGTCCAGATTGTATAATGAAATTATTATTTTATTATTTGTCGCGTGAGAACACGCGTTTAACGCCCCATTTGACGGAAAACGTTAGTTGTGTGTTTTAGCAAAAAACATGCGATAAAGGGTGGTTTTCGGCAATAAAATGTATAAGGGGTGGTTTTCGGCAAATACACCGTATAAGGGGTGGTTTTCGGCAATAATCCCTATTTAAATAGGATAGTGCTATGTGAGTTTGCTGTTAACTCTGACACAAACCAGATTCTGCTTTTGTAATTCACTACCAATGATGTACTTTAAAATTGAATGTTTGTATCTTGTTAAGTTACTGTTTGCGCATGTGTTGCCAACCTGTCATATTAATGTTGGTTGAATGTTTAAGTTATCTTCCTATTAAGAATTGGGGAATCAATTCTGATGGTTATCCCAATTCAACCGTCATCCCTCCAACCGTCCTATTGCTTCCGATAGCAGATCAATCGTTTCTCCACGAAATCAAATTTTTCGAATTAGGGCTCGGTTCGTAATCCAAAAATTGAAATTGAATCAGAACAACAACAAAAGCATTTCAATGAATCGTCGCTTCGCTAAATCAAATTGGAGTCTTCTACGCTTCCGTTGACACTCTGAAATCAAACTTTTCTCAAGTAGGAAGCTTTGGATGAGATGAAGGAAGGCAGCGGCGGCGGCGCAGATTCCGTTTTGGAGTTTATTGGTGGAGAGCGAAGGAAATGGTGGTCGATTTTTCAGAGGGATCTGTTGGCTGGTGCCGGGATGGGAGGTATGGTGCATACAATAGTGGCGCCTATTGAGAGGGCAAAGTTGTTGTTACAGACGCAGGAGAGTAATCAAGTTATTGTTGGTGGAGGACATAGGAGGTTTAAGGGTATGTGTGATTGCATCTCGAGGACTGTCAAGGAGGAGGGCATTCTTTCGCTTTAGAGGACGACGAAGAGAATCGATCGAGATGTCGTCTCCGAACAAGCGCCGTGATTTGGATTTTATGAAACTGTGCGTCCGCTATTTCCTGTTTGACTGATCGTTGACTAGATTTGTTGATTTTTGGATTATTTATTTTGAGACTCTGTGTGGAAATTGACAGAATGATGAGCGATTACAAGGTGGAAACTATCAACGATAGCACTCAGGAGTTCTATGTCCATTTCCACGGCCCAAAGGACAGTATGTGCATCTTCGTTTTGTTACTATTTTTGTATAATTGATTTAAAGCATTGAATCAGCGTTCCGTAAACAAATTGATTATGTGTATTTTTTGTATTGGTTTGATTGATTCGTATTTCACTTGATTTGATGACCGTGAAATTGAGCGTAGAATAAAAGGTATGTTTGATTTTGGCAGGTCCATATGTTGGCGGTGTGTGGAAAATCAAGGTGGAACTCCCTGATGCATATCCGTACAAGTCTCCTTCTATTGGATTCATGAATAAGATTTATCATCCTAATATTGATGAGAGGTGTGTGTACCTGTAGAATGTAGGTTTCGTTTTTTGTTTTGTTTACTATGGTTTAAAAGTGCTGATTTGTGAGGGTGGAATTTTTGTTTTGTGATGTTTTAGGTCAGGGTCAGTTTCTTTAGATGTCATCAATCAGACATGGAGCCCCATGTTCGGTAACTAATATGAAAACATATATCAATCATTTGTTACACTTGCAATGCAAAACTGAGTTTTTTGCTGCCAATATGATGTTGAACTATTTGATGACTTGGTGTGTTTATGGTTAGAACACTGAGTAGTGATCCGATCTAATGTGATATGTTATCTCTGACTCTGACAACGATTGTCTGTCCAGTTTCTATTTTTTACGTTATGGGAATTAACTTTATGTCATTTGGTTCCATGAATTCCTGAAGCAAGAAAATGAAATCGGAAACATCACTAGACAGGAAGCTGTCAGCATGGTAAGACCATTATTATGGTGTTTGATATGTTTGAGTCATTGATTTACTCCTCTGCTGGAATTCAGGTTCCCCCTTTGTTTCTTGATGTACACCCGGACCATTTCATACTTGATAGTAAGTACATCAGTTTTGCTGAATTTGCTGCTTGAAGTATTTTTGGAACTTTATTTTCTCACTTCGTTATTTTCTCTCGCAATTTAATGAGTCTTATATATCTTTCTCTGCATTCTTTCCATGCAGTGTGTGCAGCACCTGATTCAAAGACATTCCAGTTGCTCGAGATCATATATAAATCAAGTGGTTCTGAAAAAATTACCTTTAGGAATGGTAATTATAATTCTTATCTAGCGTCAAGGAGTTTTTACAAAAAATGTAGTTTACAATGAAGTATTACTACATTAGAATGTATTTTTTAAAACATCAGGTTTTCATCAGTTAAAATTTCTTACCAACATGTATTTATTGCATCACTTTATAACGGGTAACAATTATAATATATTTCAACTACTCATAATGCCATCAAAACCTGTATATTCCCAAACGCTTACGCACAGTCTGGACTGTGCAGCGAGTACTAGTTTTAATTAATCATCTCGGTGCTTTTAACAATTGTATCGATTTGCTGTACAAAACTTAATGTTATTATTAGTTGCTGCATAGTTGTGTGATTTAATCAGAACAACTGATTTGATATGTTGGTTAACAGAAGATGGTTATATTCTGCATGTTATTAATTTCATGTAGTTGCTGCCGTATATGGTTTAAACATTCAGTGACTTACATTTTGTATTATATTGAAGTTTGTGACTAATTTTCCAACACAAGACTCTAATTTTTCCTTTGCAAAAATGAACAAAGTCTAATTTGTCGCATGTATAAAATAAATTTCTTTCATCAAACCCTAAACCTTCAAGTAGTGTCGTATACAGACCAAAACATTATTTGGGGCAAGGGAAAATAAATCACATGTGACTTCCTAAAATATTACTATGTAAATAGGTAAGTGTGGATATTAAAAATACATTCATAGAAAAAGTGTATTTTATTAAATAATAGTTACACTATTTCTATCACTAATCTGCTCTTAAGGATGAAAGTATACAAAATATGGGTTAGGATCAAAAGTGACATTATATATTTGTGAGAGGGAAGAACTTAATCTTAACCGTTGATTTTAATAATCCGACGGTTAAACTTAAAATTGGTTTTTATGAAATGGATAGTTGAATTTGCGAAAAACAATAGCGGTTGAGATAGACGGTTATATTTGGAGTTAAATCTCATCCATTGGATTATTAATAATCAACAGTAGAGATCGTGTTTCACAATCCTATATTTATTTACATGTCTTCTTGAACTTTACTCTACAAAATATAGTTGTATTTACTGAAATGCTTTAGTTTAAATTAACATTAGCATTTTTACTTTGCTCCTCTCAAGTAAAAAAAACTTTTATATATTAGAACCACAGATATGAACAAGAACTATCAGGGACCTGCACGTAGTTCGCAGGTACTTGAATCAAAGAGTTTAACTTGCAGCGGAATTAATTGTCTAATGATTCTTTTTATTAATCAATTAGACTTTACAAATATACAATTTGTACTTCGTAATAGAAAATCCTAACTATTGCACACACAATGAGTCACCTACACATGAAGGTCATGTACCTCCAATCGCAATCCAGAGACGCGTTCCTGCCAAGAATTCATTCTGAACTGTCCACGGTCTCTTTGACAAGAGCTACTACTTGATGCACTTTAGTCTTACACAAGTCTTGCTCTTGTCAGTCGATTCACCCTCTGAATCCTCAAAAGTCTGAACCTCAGAGACGCGTCCCTTCCAAAAATTCCTCCAGAAGTATCCACGGTCTCTTTGACAAGAGCATGTACTTGATGCACTTTAGTCCTAAACAAGTGTTACTCTAGTCAGTTGATTCACACTCTGAATCATCAAAAGTCGGAACCCAGAGATTTGTCCCTTCCAACAATTCCTCCAGAATTGTCCACGGTCTCAAAAGTTCGAACCTTGTAAAGGTTTCTCTTACAAAGGTTGCGGTTGCTCTTAGGTAACTGTCAAGTAACCGCTTCCTGAGGTTCTTATCCACGAGATCCACGTGGCCAACCTCCTAATGCTGCATGCCATGGCGTCTTTCCTTGACACGAGCTTTACTAGACACGAGATCCACGTGTCCAAGGCAGTTCAACTGCTCAAACGGTTGGTTATTGTTAACTGACATCCGTCAAGTCCCTCTGTGTCCAACACAAGTACATGTCCCTCGCCGAACTCGCTATCTTCGAGTCCCTCAGATCATCATTCAGGTACATGATCCTACACACTCGACTTAAAGTGTTAGTCGTGTGTTGTCATCATCAAAACTACATGGGGTACTTGATCCTCAGGATCTAACCCTTATTAATCTGACAGTTTAAATTAATAATCGTCACACAGTGACAGGTTCTAGGAGGACAATCATCTTTTGGTAAGACAGAAGGACACGATCACACCCGTTGATTTTTATTAATCCAACGGTTGATATTGGTAACAGTCAATCACCAACCGCCCGTTTTTTTGCAAATCCAACCGTCCAATTAATTAAAAACCAACTTTAATCTCAACCGTCGAATTAATCAAATCAACTACCTAGATTACGTCCTTATGTCTCACAAAATTGATATGTCTTCCTAGATCCCAACTCCCGTCACACATAACCGCCACGTGTTTTGTGCATGTAAATCCCTAAATTTAATTAAAGTTCAAACTATTCGCAACCATCAATTTTAAGGAATTAAAGGTCATGATCTTGTCCTTCCGTCTTACATATACTTAGTGTCGCTCTCGATTTCAACCCTTAGAAACACAATGTCAAACAGAGAGCAATGATATGAGATAAGATACTAGTTTTAGTAGCCCATATAATTTAAAATATTCGTTTTTGGAGCATTCATATTCTGTGAATCATAATTAAGTTTTCTATATTTCAATTTTATTTCATAAGATAATTAGATAAAGATTTGATTGAAATGTTCACCACATATTTTACAATAATTAATCTAACACGTCACCATAACTATGTACTGGGGCCTGGGCCCCACCCCTTATGGGGTGTGAACAAAGGATTTATTGTAATATATTGACGGTTAGAGAGTATGGCAAAGGATGATGAGTAAGTTTTTAGGAGGTTGGATAAATAAATGTGAGATAGTGAGATATAGAGTTGGGTTCTAGAGAAACATGTAAATTTTGTAAGACATAAGGACGTAATCTAGGCCGTTGATTTGATTAATTTGACGGTTGAGATTTAAGTTAGTTTTTAATTAATTGGACGGTTGAATTTGCAAAATACACTGGCGGTTGGTGATTGACGGTTACTAATATCAAATTGGATTGATTAAAATCAACGGCTGAGATCATGTCCTTCCGTCTTACTAAAAGATGTATGTCTTCCTAGAACCTTCCACGTGAGATATAATTTCAATAATGGAATACTAACAATCCAACAGATGAGATTTGATTCAAAAAATAACCGACCGCTATGATTTTTTGCAAATCTTATCGCTCATTTTATAAAAACCAATTTTAATCTCAACTGCAGATTAATCTAATTCAACTATTAATATTAGGTCCTTCTGTCTCGCTTAAATTTTTTGTTTCTCTTGAACTTTACCAGGCAAATAATCATATATATATATATAAAGAGTCAAATTTTGTATAAACTATAAACTAATATTGCGAAAGAATCTAGCTAAAGAAGCAAGTAACCAAACAGACCCCGATACTAAGTCAAGAGAGTATTGGGACTTGGGAGAGGTGTGCTTTTGCGATCAGGAGCCAATAGTGTCTTCTTTCTCCCTCATTAGCATTTTTGTTTCTTTTACTCTACATTACATCCAGTTCTCAAAGTTGATCAGGAGCCAATAGTGTCTTCTTTCTCCCTCTGAATTTTTTGTTTCTTTTCAAAGTTCTGTCGTGAATAGTTTTAAATTTTAATCTGTCTTTCATAGTTATCTTATTGTTTATGTTACGAGATTTTCAAAAAACTGACAAGGTTCATAATTTAGCATTTTAAAATTTAAATCTCGAATAATTCAAATAACTTAATTAGGTTCAGAAACTAGGAAATGGATCACTAATTCAAGGCTGATCCAAGTAATACTGATTCGTGAATCATGATTATCAAAATTAACGATTAGGATATTGTTTTACCCGCTTAGAAAACTTCTAGTGGCTGATCCAGCCGTCGAATATTGCAGGGTACGAAATTAATATTTATGATACAACTATATAATTTAATTAAAATTTAATATTAAATTTAAAATAACTAAGACACTTTCAAGTTAAATTACAATATATATAAAAACGAGCTAGGGTGTAGGGAGACATACATATTTAGTGAGACATAGAGACATACTCTTAGCCGTTGATTTGATTAATTCGACGATTAAGATTAAAGTTGATTTTTAATGGATTAGGCGGTTGAATTTGAAAAACACACAGGCGGTTGGGGATTGACGGTTATCATTACATAACACGTTAATGTTCATGAAACAAAGTACATGATTTATTTCATCATTGGTTACTAAATATTATTTCAAAAATTAAATATTTTTCCCATATAGTCAAGGGTTGAATATATTTAACCAAAAAATATAGATATATTATTTATTTAATTCATGTTAAAAATTACTAACATATCCTTTTTAGGGTTAAGATCAAGAGAGACGACATATATTTGTAAGACATAAAGACTTAATCTCAACCGTTAACTTGATTAATCTGACGGTTGATATTAAAGTTAGTTTTTAATTAAATATGGTGGTTAAGTTTGCAAAAAACTGGGGCGGTTGGGATTGACGGATATCAATATCAACCGTTGGATGAATAGAAATCAACGGTTGAAATGGTGTCTTATTAGCCTACGAAACTATGTGTGTCTCTCAATCCATTTCCATCCTTTTGATATTTAAAGTTAACAAATAATATGAATATTTTTACCATAAAATTAATTAGACGTATTTAGATGACTTCATAATTTTAAAGAAGTATGTAACTTTATATTTGATCACTTTATATGTACATAATTATTGAAGGGTGGGTTTTCTTAAATTATGAATGTTGTATAGGTGATTTTCCATAAACATAAATGATTAAATAACGCGCTTTGTTTGTGTGTTTGTACCAACATTAGACGGTAACGGTAAGAGATGGTAAAATGGTAACGGCGCGATTTATAATGTATATTCATATTTGAGCGGTGGTTTTCTATAATTATAGCTATTATTCGGGTGATTTTCTGGAATTTACCCTTAATATTAATATCGCAACCAACTTGTACTCATATTCTTCAAACATTAACGGGAGATGGAAAACTGTATTTTTGGGAAGTTTGAGTTAACTATCTATAGTTTAGAAATTTAACAAAATGTGTGGGTAGCATGCATTCTTGTTTTTGATGGAAAGAAAGACGATGTTAATGGGAGATGGTTGCGGACACACAATATGTGACAGTTTATAGTGATTGATGATTTTTGAAAATTTAATTCAAAATATTTGTTGAGAAAATGTTTAATTGGTGATTCTTGAAAATTTATATTTTATGGATGTGAAGTAATTAACTATTCTTTTATTATAAGAGAAAGTTATGTAGCACTAATTTTCTAGAAAGTTTAATGTGAAGCTTAAGGATTTTCACAATATTTTGGGTCTAAATATGAAGGGTTTGCAACTTACTTATATCAAAGTTAGACATTTAACATATAAATGGCTGGGTAAAGTTGTAAATGTGTATAAAAACAAATCGTGCATAAGTTATTATCATGTTAACAATGCAACAGAGCGTGCGAGAAAATTTTAAAAATATACAGACGGGCAAATTATGGGTTGTCGCTTTAATAACAGCCGCGCTGGAAATTTAATGTGACAAACTTAGGTTTGTCGCATACTATTAGTCACAAAAGAGTGTTTGGCGATATACAAAATATTTTATTCATGTAATGTACCTTTTGACTATTTATTATGCGACTTCTTCAATACGAATGAAATATATTTATGACTAGTAAAACATAATTGGCGGTGTCATCAGAAGACTAACTTATGAAATATTAAAGTAAATGGAACTCATGTACAAACTACGGTCTATTTATTTTGTGGGTAAGACCAGAGCGAAACAATCCAATAATTTATAAGATACCGATAAACAGGGTTAGATTTTAAAAAAATGCGCATCGGGGGTGTCGGTGTGTGCCGAATACTAAAATGCCTTAACAAAACCCACTGTTTTAAATTTGTCCTGTCCGGGAGCATTTCGGTATTTTTAAAATAATTACCAAAATGCCACATACACTTGTCACCTCATCTCATTGCTGATATGATTATGGCCACTTTTATTTACAAGTATGAATTTATAAGTATCTCGTTGTTATGATTTTGGAACCATCTAACAATGACCTACTGAAACAATGGCTATCATTAAGCACTTCGAACTCTCTGTTACATATCCTCCAATTAAATATCTCCATGTAGGATGCACAAAATTCATTAGGACCGGATTTTTCCGGATCCGGATTATTTATAAAGTTAAATAAATAATATTATTTTAAGACAAATTAAATCAACCGAAGTCTAGATTGGAACCCAAGACCTAATAATTATTAACCTAACTTTATCCACTAAGTTAATGTGTTGACATGTTTGATTTTGATGTAGATAAAATATAATATTGATATTATACTTAAAATTTAAAATTTAAATA
This sequence comes from Sedum album, assembly GCA_006409495.1. Taxonomy (NCBI): domain Eukaryota; kingdom Viridiplantae; phylum Streptophyta; class Magnoliopsida; order Saxifragales; family Crassulaceae; genus Sedum; species Sedum album. The sequence goes on from QZGG01000140.1 coordinate 197,424, forward strand.
TTAATAAAAATCAAAATTCGGGTTTTTCGGTCCGACCCGGGATCGGACCAGATTTGACCCGGACCGTATAGTTTTTGTTCTGTCCAGTCTTCGATCCAATATATTTAATATTTCCGGGTCATTGGGTCGACCCGGACCGACCTAATTCGTTCCGGTCCGAGTTGGACCAGATGTGCAACCCTGTCTCCATGCAAGCTTCATTTATCCAAATTCAAGACACTTGGCGCATAGACCTTTCTTCATCATCATTACCATACAATCGACACTCCAATTAACACATGACATATAGCTCTCCCTTCTATCAACACATGGCTTCATTACAAATTCTCTATATACATGTTAATTTTAGGTATCTAAATTAGGACTTGAGACATTTACGAAAATACATCAACCAAAAGACCATCAGGTCGTTGAATCCTTTAGGGACTTAGAGCTCATATTGTAATTGATCTTTGAAATAGTATATTAATATTCATAAAGTTCAAAGTATTTTTACATGATTCATATTCTATTAAAATGTATTAGACATTAATGCACTTTACATTTGTTGACAAAATTGGATTCTTGTGTTTGGAATGGCAATCTGTTTGAATTAAATAATGTGGGGATACGAATGAATGTATCAGTTATATGGACCTTTCCTATAAATTGCAATACATACGGGGTCAGTTGCATTAATTGGATAATGCCGACAGATTACAAACAATGAGTTGTTCAAAAACGTTTAACACGAGAGTGGCTCAACCTCACCCATTTATTTTTTTATCAATTATTGTTTTTTCATTTTGTTGAAATCAGAAGTAAACACATCTTTAAGTCTTCAACCACATATTTGAAACAAAATTATAGTTGCATTAATTGGATAATTAAGAAGAAAAGGAATAATATGGTCTTGGAAGTATTCATTGCAATTTCTTATTTAATTTTTAGAAATTCTGATAAATCATAAAACTCGTCTTTATTTTCAAAACAAGCAAAATGATTTTTCGTAGAGAATTATGATAATATATCATGCCTAGCCATCAACTAATGCTCTATACTTGTAACATGATAATATAGCATATGTGTATGCCATGCCATGCCACCTTAGTTTACGGTTTAATCTGTACGTTAAAGTTATTTTTTAGGAATAATTCAAAAAGGAACTTTCTTAGTTTCTCACTTGTACTGAGATTAAAAAAGTATTGTCTTATTATTCCAAAGAGTACTTAATTTGGAGTAGGATGCACAAAAAAGGATCGGACGAAAGTTTGGAGTAATCATTATTTGGTTTATTTATTTTCAAATAAAGGTCTTTGCATGAAAGACCTTATAAGGGAACAATACATAGCACAACAATACATAGCACACACAATTTATTGAACTTTCATTGACATATTATTATAGTTTACCAAGCAGCATATTATCATGCCTTTGCGGCCTCTTCTTGAATATGCTGATCAATACCTTCAGAAAGGTGAATGCAAATATCAAGGTAACTAGTGGGAGCAAGAACGCTAGGGTTCAGCCTCTCATATTCGATAGTCCATCGAACTTTACAGCCACTTCCATCCTCCTTATCAGTTGCTTGCATTGTTAGTATGAAGCTTTTGTAATCATCTAGTACATGTCCCTCAAGAACCCTCAAAGTGATCGAGTGATTTTCATTATCGATTGCCTCGATGATCTCCTTCGCATTCTTAGACTCTCCACCTAGATTGCACGAAGTTGCAACATAAGTAAAATATTTATCATTTATACAAACAAATTCTAACCTCATGAAGATCAAAGCTGGAACGTTACGATGTCCGATAGAGTTTGATGTAAAATTATAACGTACCATGTTCAAAATCAAAGTGGAGAATTGAGCCTACAACTCCTTGTTCTCCCTCATGGACTGCGGATTTATGGATGTGGTGAGTGACATTAGATAGGTGTTGTGTCTTTTGGGTCAAAACCTCAAAAAACTGGGCAGCACTAGATTTGATTTCTTGTATGCTCTCAACAATTCCAGCAAGAGACATATCTCTGTTTGTATGAACTCAATCAAATGTAAGTTGCTTAAGATGTGTGGCGTAACAATGAAACAACATGCCTATATATACAGACTCCAGCCCTGATGTCAATAATGCTAATAATTAATTTTACAGAGCAAGTGTCACCTAGTTAGGGCCAATCTTCTAGTCACATGTACCGCCTTAAAAATCTCATTCAAGTAGTCACATACTGGGGGTGTCTAGTTGTTGGAACATGTACCCTAGTGCATGTACCGGCAGATACCGAAGAGAGTTAAGAACCTGTGTGGACGCAGAAGGACTGGAAGTCAGAAGAGGTCCGAGAAGAAGTCAAGCGTCGGTTGAGAAAAACGTGGAGAGACGTTGGAGCTGATTTGAACTTCATGGAGAGATGTTGCACTCTGTGGAAGATGACAACTAGGTCAAAGTTGTTAGAGATTTTCAAGGAGGGACATGAGTTGAATGTTAGGAGTAGAGTGGTGGGCAACAGTCATATTTGTAACCACCCCTATTTTTACTCAGACGAGGAGCAGCTTATATGTGTTGAGATCCAGAGAGTTTTGAGAGCATACAATCAGAGAATTACTCATTAGGCATTGAGTTACTGATTAGCTAAAGAAAACTCACCGGAGGAAGACAAAGTCGACGGTTGGAAACTTGAGGGACTTGTCTGGGAAGTTGTGGTTGATGATCCGAGATCATCAAGCTAGACAACTTTGCGTGGTGAAAAAAAAGAAATTTAGAGAACATATCTGACCTTACTCACTAGGCATTGAGTGACTCACTATTGCAATTGCACGAATTGTAAGTATTTGTATAGTCTATTGATTCATAAAGAAAATCTTTAGACGTACTCCGCTGTGCTTTATACTCTGAGGTACTTGAACTTGCATACTTGGTTTAGGTCCCTAACAGTTCCTAGACCTTGTGAGGTACAACTAATCACGATCCTAACGATTGGAATCAGAGCCTTGTAGCTCTTGATTTGATTAGCATTGCAGGTATGTCACGTGGGATACTTTTGCTTCTCCTCCCAAGTTGAAGCTAGGAGAGTACGACTCATGTCCTCGCACTGGATGGAGAGGTCTGACAGATCATTGAGCAGGGCAGACAGCTCATCCTGGATGATGAAGACCGAACCAAGGAGAAACCACGAGCGTTGTACACTACTAGCGACTTCAAGAAGCTTCAAATGAACGCTCTAGCAGTGAAGGTTCTACATGCTGCTCTTGATCTAGGAGATCTTGATATACAAGGACCCAGCAGAGGTCTGGGATGCTCTGAAAAGGACCTATGATGGTTCTCGTGATGTTAGGAGGAACAAGATCCTCACGGCTTAGATAAAGTACAATACTCTTCGTCAGAACAGGGGTGAGTCACTGTATGACTATTACTCGAGGTATTAGGGATGTTTGTCCACCCTTTTGATGAATGAACAAATATACTTTATATTTGTACAAGTTTTACCTTAAGTTCTTGTTTCTTTGGCTATGTTCAAGCTCGTTTGATGCTTTCTTCATACATTTCAGGTTCATATCGTATATTTAATGATTTGGAATGATTTGAAGAAAATTTATAGTGGCGGCCGGGCCTCTGGCTGTTTAAAAGCTCCTAAAACACAACACAGATCTTGTATTCAGACGTATGATAGATCGTTAGAAAGATCATTCAATTATCTACAACTTTGTAGTTTACGTCAAGTTCCAATTCGAAGTGTAAGATGGTGTTTTGGGTTTTTCAGCGGCTACTCCAAGAGTTTTGACGACAAGAAGCTCGAGGAAACGCCAAAGATCTCCTCTCCAACACCGGCAACCTCTATTCTACTTTTATTTCTGTTTTGTTTATTTTCTTTCGTAGCATGACTGAGTAGTATTGTGGTGGGAATCCTCACAGATTTCCTAAGTTTGATCTTGATGTACAGATTTTTAACATGCAATACAAAGTCTTTGATATGTTTGTTTATTCCCTTTATTTATGTTCTGAATTTTATACGCCTAAGGAAGGAACGAGAGTGACAAACACATATTACCTTAGGTTAACAGTATTGTGGACTTGAATCACCGATCAATAGACCGAGAGGTTGAGATTATGGAATTCAAGTTCTAAACACGATTCAATAGAGTGAGAGTTTGAGAATCCTACTTAAGTGTTGCATCCATTCTAGAGAAGGAGAGTTGAATCTAGAATGCGCAACACAATAACCTTAGAAACATGTCAATCATGAATTCGTATGCTTGCATCATTATTATTTGCATCATTATCTCGTAACCTAGGAATGAAGTAGGGTTCTTACTGCATTTTATTTCTATTTATTAGACTTAGATAACTTAACAAAAAACCAATACAAAAATCCCCATCTTTCGTAGACTTGCAGTTGTGATTATAGAAAGAAAACAAGGTCTAGGCTTTTCTCTTGGGACTCGACCCAGGTCACCCTAGGATATATAAATTTGTTTGACATCGCGTGATTAGGATAAGTATATCACAATACTCGCCCTGAAAGCCGCACGTCACCTTTCAAGACTGAGAAACGGGTATGAGAAATGGGAGGTTACTCACACTTCCTACAAGGACTTACTCGAAAATGGGATGATATAAAAGGACTTTGGCTGCTTTTCCTTATGCGAAGAAGATCACTCTAGAGGAACTGGTCTGTAAGCTTGAAAGAACATGCTTATTGAGAAATGCAAGCTCGAGGGACGTGAACTTCCTTAGGTACCAAAGGAGATTGCATTGGTCAGTGAGAAAGGGAAGTCCACGAAATTCAAAGGGGACGAAAATGAGTTTGAAGAAAAGACAGAAGACAAATCTAGTTTAGAACTGGCGCATTCATTAAGTCAAAAAACGCACCCGCCTGCCAAAGCTATGCGAAGAAGTCTTCAACGCCAAAACGAGAGCAAGTCAACGCGACCATCGTCAACGCCTCAGACAAGAAACTTATGAGGTCACTCAAATCAACGTGACTTACGCGCTCATCTCCTACGTAGTAGAATCAGAGGAGACATAGAATATTTAATATTTGACATCCCTCATTAATCTTATTATAACTTAATAAAACAAACCAACTTCAAACAAATTCCCCACAAAACACCTTAGATAATTTAGTGACAAAAATTAGTTAATTTAGTTAAACATTTCTCTTGGTTCGATCCTAGATTACCTTGTTATATAAATTGTGTTTGATACATGCGTTAGGACTTAATACACCCTAAATCTTGTTGCCAAATGACGTCGTTGATGGGGAAGTGTTTTAGCTAGTTTCTAGTTTAATTTGCTTAGATTATCAACTTCACTTCTCGTTTATTTTTCTTTTAGTTGTGATTGCTTGTCTATTTACCCTTGCTCCTACATAGCTTTTGTTCGTACTAACTTTTTATTGACTATTTGATGGTAACTAAATGCAATTAAGGCGAAGAGGAGACCAAAAAAGATAAGAGTGCATCATCAACTAGGGACCAACCTTCCCATCCTACACCTTCACCAATAGTACCTACTCATACATCCATCCCCATCCAAAACTTAGATGTTGTCCTCAACATGAATCCCACAGAATGAGCCGAAACCTCAAATGCCTAGAGAATTTCCGAGAATTCGTTCAAAACGGCTTCAACCCATAAAGAGCATACATAACAAGCACCTAGCCTTTTCCAGCAAAGTATTATTCATTATTTCAGCAATTCCATTTTGCTAAGGTGTATGGGACTGTTAGGTGTGTTGTAATACCATTTTCAACACACTACTCATTAATTTTTTTGCCGAAAACCACATGTCCAGTAGGTCAATTTGAACAACACCACCCCTCCAACTTTTTTAAAATAACCACCCATGAATTCAAATTTTATTTAGTGTAGCCACCCCATCACTGTTCTGTTAACTATTCTGTTAAATTTAACTGTTGACTTAGTTGATCCTCATTAATTCATAATTATAGATATATAATCCCTGGAAAAGGTTCTAAGAAGACAAATAATGTTTTGTAAGACGGAGGGATAACATCTCAACCATTGGTTTCTATTAATCCAACGGATGAGATTAAAAGTAAAAAAACCTCCAAATCCAACCGCCTTGTGTTTTTTGCAAATCCAACCGCCAACTTTAATAAAACTAACTTTAATCTCAACCGTTAGATTAATCAAATCAACGGTTGAGATTTCGTCCAACCGTCTCACAAATACTTTATGTCTTCTTAGAACTTAACCCTATAATCCCTAATTAACATTTAAAATTAATTTTAACCCTTAAATTAAATTGATCACTAAACAAAACTAATCAAAACCATAATTATATAGTTTAATAATCCTAGTTAATAATTCAATTGACCCTTAAAATGAAATTAACCCTTAAATAAAACTAATCTTTATAGTAAACCTTAAACTAAATTAACTGTTAAATAAATTTAACTCAAAAATAAACTAACCTCAAATCATAATTATTTAATTAAATAATCTTAATTAATTATTCAATTGATCATAAAATTTAATTAAATATTGAACTAAAAACACATTAGCTAAACTAACTCAAAGCATAATTATAGCTGAATAATCCTAATCAATTATTTAATTATCTCTTAAAATAAAATTATCCTTGAACAAAAGTAATCTCTAAACTAAAATTACCCCAAACCATGATTATAAAATTAACTAATCCAAATTAGGATTATTTAAATTACTAATTAGGATTATTTATATAAATAATTTTGATTTTGGTTGGGTTTTTTAAGTGTTAATTTAGTTGATGGGTTAATTCAATTTAAAGCTTAATTTAGTTTAGGATTATTTTAGTAAATTTAATTTAGTTTTAAGGACAAATTTATAATTAATTATGATTATTTAATTATATAATAATGTTTTGTGTTCGATTTATTTTGGGATTAATTTAGTTTAAGGGTTAATTATATTTTAGGGGTTAATAAGGGTTATTTATTCTTTTAATTATGAATTAATGAGGGTCAACTGAGTCAACAGTTAAATTCAACGGAATAGTTAACAGAATAGTGACGGGACGGCTACACTAAACAAAATTTGAATTGAGGGGTTGTTATTTAAAAAAAGTTGGAGGGGTGGTTTTGTTCAAATTGACCTATTGGAGGTAGTTTTTGGAAAAAACCCTACTCATTAAACTCTTTATTTATACTCTGAGGCTCATTATTTATTCTAAGACATTTAACCATTAAAATCAATCTGAGCTTCATCCATTGTTTTTCAATTTTTAAATACAGCAAATGACTCATTTTTATATTTTAACAGAAATATCCATATTTTCATAGAAGTGATAAACGAGTGATAGGAAATAATTTTTTCCCACAAATAGTGGGGATTTCTTTTGGTCCCCAAATATCAGAATGGACAAATTCACGAGGAACACTAGTTTTAAAGTTAGATTTATCAAAAGAGTGTGTTGTTTTCTTATCCGTATACAAGTTTCACTAGAGCCAATTTTTTCATGCTTAACATTAATCAAACTTGCCCTATGAAGCGGCATCAGACCTTTGTTTCCAATGTGTCCTAGTCTGCAATGCCCACTTGATATTTTTGAAAATCTTATCAACACTCAAAGAAACTTTGTTGATTTCAGGGTTACTATTAAATGATATAAGCCACCTACATTAACATCTTTCATTAAAACTATTTCATTCCAAGAAACTTCCTTTAGGCTATTAGAAGTATTAATCTTACAACCTAAATCATCAAAGACATATTAGGATAACAAGTTCCTTCTTAGGTTAGGCACATATCTAACATTTTGAATATATCTTACAACTCCATCATGCAACATCAAATGTACAATGCCAAATCCCTTAATTTGAAGACATGTATGATCTCCTAAAGAGAAATTGCCTTCATCAATTAAGGACAAACTAAAGAAAAAAGATCTTCAATGTGAAGCATGCATAGTACAATCAGAGTTAAGTATCCAGGATTTATCAGTACACTCATCAGAAAAACAACTAATAATTCCTTTATGTACCGTGGGTTACCCTCATATTTATTGACACCTTGATTCTCTTGTTTTTCTTTTCTTTATCAGCTTTCTTTTTTTATAGAGAAAATCTATTATTGCCCCTTTTTGTTACATAAAGTATACAAACAAGACTTTTATCTCCGCCTTTATTAGTCTTGTTTTCATTGAATTCAGTTTTAGCCTTATTTTTCTTAGATTATTGTTTTTACTTTTAGCGAACATTACTTCATTCTTATTTTAATTTTTTAGGAGCAAACTTGTCCTTGGAAACCCTCAACTCAAAAGTTTTATGTTTGACATGTTCTTTAAACTTTTTATAGATAATATCATCCCTATCATAGGTAATAACATCTCTAAGTATATTGAACTCTTTTGATAGAGAGTTCAATGTAATAATGATATGATGACATTCTTTAATAATCTCATCCCATCTGGCCAACTCTTGTGCGAGTCTCAAGAATATGTTAAGATTTTCTTGAAGAAAAATATAAGTTTCCATTTTAAGATTAAACAAGTTCCATCGAAGGGTTTCAACCTTAAGTCTGCCACGAAAGACAGAACACCAAGTATCAATGGTTAATAAATAAACAATCAAAAACAACGTCACAAGAGAGACCAGCAGAAGTGCCAATATCCAGCCCTGGCTCTGTTATCTGTAATTCAAGGTCTCACATATCCAAGAACATGATTAATCCGCTCTAATTCCACTTTGTCAAACAAGATTCAGGCTCCAATCAACTAGATTAAGTCCTACTCAATGTTCAAAATAGGGTTCTTAAAGTTTCTAACAAGTTTAGACAATATAAGAATAGACAAATGCAAGAAATGAATCCCAGACTAATGGCATTACACTTTATGCGTGGAAACCGGTCAAAATGGCGGTGGAAAACCACAGAGTCAACAAGAGCTCACCCTCAACTTCCACTAGAAAGATAGAGAAATACACAAGAGTTCAAGACACAAAAAATGATGTAGTCTAACCAACGCTTAGCAACAAAGTCAAGGACTATAAACAATGTACTAAATACTCCCTGAACAAAGCAACACAACATGCTGCAATCTGAGATGTCCAGAAACAAATCTGACACTGGCTGCTCAAACGGGACAAGCGCACTTCTAAAGCCTTCAATCACCGCCGATTGAAACATCAATAGTTCAAACGAACATGACAGTCTCCAAGGATCTCTTCTTGATCTCTAAGATGCTTTGAATTGCTTGAATCACATGTGTAAGCTGATAGAACCAATCTTGGTTGAATCACATGTGTAAGCCGATGGAATCAATCTTGGTTGTTGTTAAAACCTAATCCCCAATTTCATGATCCTTCTATACTTATTCAAAAAATTGCTGAAACGCGTCTTTGCGTCTCATAAGAGCATCTTCAATGGTGATTCAAGATATGTAAAACTATCCATGTGGCAACAAAAATAGATAACAAGATACATATTCCTTACTCTAATGCACTAGGTTAGTTATCTAACTTTTTACATATTTGTACTCTCACTCATCAAATTTGCTATCCAACATCTCAATCTCAATATTTTTTCTTCCTAAATTATATATATCCACAACTATTTACATATACATTATAGATACCCCATTGCAACATTTTACATTTTTCATCATTCAAATTTTACATAACTAATATAATAATATATTTTGCATACCTATTGTAGCTACTACCATTGGAGATGCTCTAAGGATTTTGCCATCAGCTCAACAACTTTGACGGCCCAACAAACAAACTTTAGAATATTGTCGTAGTTTTGTTCTACTTCCTTAAGCACATTAATTTGACTAAGGATCGCGGACATCCCCTGCAAATACTAACTTGTGTCAAGTAGCAAACCAGTACATCCCTTTAAGAATGGTACAAATGAGGCATACGGAATCCAACAATTCTATAATATATATGTTTAAAAGAGGAGCACTCAAATACATTCGTATCCTTAACTTACATTCATAAGGTCACATTTCCACCGTGCATCTCATCCATCAGTTCATCAATTGGGTGACACGTGGCTATCTTTTGAGTTAGTGGATAACAATAAATACAAGTGGATTAGTGGTTGCCATGTGTCACCAAATTGATAAAATAGTGGATGAAATTGATGGTTGAGATATGACCTTACAAAAATAATTAAAAAAATTGATGTAATTGAACGCTCTTTATGTTCATAAAGCAAGTGCATCATAGTATGGTGCGTCTGAAATATTGTTGAAATGCATTGATAACCAAACACCTTGCTTCTTGTTTTCATGACTCTAATCCTCTCTTTGACATGTCTTTTTATTTTACAGGTATTAAGTGAACACGTGATTGCTAAATGCCAAATCAAGATTCTAAGTCCTTACATCACTAGGGTGATTGCTCTAGGTTCTAGGTAAAAGTCTAGAGACCACACTTTACATTGAAGAATTGTCATTGGTGGATGCTTGTTTTGTTAGTGACATTTGATTAGAGATAGAGGTTCTTACATGAAGATTGTTCGATTGATCAAGACCTAGGAGGGAGAGCTTACATGGTTGGTGAATGAGAGTGCTTACTTGGAGAATGAAGATTGGTGAATGAGAGCTAATGAAGAAGATTAATTAGAGAGCTGAAATTATAGATACTTGAGCTTGAATGATACCATTGTTGCAGTAGGTCATTATTAGATGGTTCTGAAATGCATAACAACGAGATACTTGTAAACATTACTTGTAACAAAAAAAATTCTAAGTCCTTACTGATTTAACTATTGTATGGCAAATTAAGAAATTGCTTTTCAATTTGGCTACCTCAGAGCACTCCCCACTATGGTTTTTTACCAAGAGAATCTACCACGTGAGGGTTGCTAAAAAATATCATGCATCTCATAGTTTTTCATTAAAAAAATCATCCCATGGTAGAATTCGAGAATCTACCATGAGAACCGAACCAATCAGAGCGTGCCACGTGTACCTTGTCATAAACTTTCTACTGTTCATATTAATATACTATAATGATTAGAGTAGGGTTCTATAAGGACGGAAAAATAAATGTGAGACAGTGAGACATGTGATTAGAGTAGGGTTCTATAAAACTTTCTACTGAACCATTGAATACAAATAATCCAACAGATGAGATTTGATTCAAAAAAATAACCGTCAATCTCCATCGCTAGAGTTTTTTGCAAATCCAACCGGTCATTTTATAAAAACCAACTTTAATCTCAACTGTAGATTAATCTAACCCAACGGTTGATATTAAGTCGTTCCGTCTCTCCTAAACTTTTTGTTTCTCTTGAACTTTACCCATAATGGTTATATCTTAAAAATAACAAAATTTGATTTAAAAATATATACCATCTAACTTAAATCTTTTAATTCTACAAATTTTATATTTTTTAACAATCAAATTTTTTATTTTAAGATACATTCATTATAATATCTAAATATGAACAGTAGAAAGTTATGACACAGTACACATGGAACGTTCCGATTAGCACACGTGGCACGTTCCGATTGCTTCGATTCTCCTGGTAGATTCTCAATTCTACAATGGGATGGGGGTGCATGATAGTTTTTACATCCCTCATGGTCAATTCTCAAGCTAAAAAAACCATGGTGGGAAGTGCTCTTAGATCTATTTTGACCTACTGCAATTCATAGGCTATAATAGTACATTTTAAATTTTACCTATTTTTAGTAAAAAAATTGTCACTTATTATTTCAACAATTCATTGATTTTTTCTTGTAATTTCAGATTAAAGTAGCAGTATATAATCCACAGCATATTAGGCCATCGAGCTGAGTGCATGTAAGAATAAAAAAGTTGTGGTATGTGAATGTAACCTCAGGTAGAGTATGATTTTAATGTATCACTTTAGAAAACATGGATATATCAGTGAATCAAATCCTGGTAATGCGTGATGAATAATTTTCGTGAGCATTAATTAAGATTTGGCCGAATCACAAGGGTCGGTCGTGAGCATTAATTAATTTTCGTGAGAATATGCATGAAAATGCCTCATATTAAGGAACATAATTAACTAACTACATTTTAATCTACATGTTCCGCACTTTCAGATTTAATTATGTCATTATCATTTCTATTACAATCTTCAAACTTCCTTCCAGTGTAACGTCATAAGATCATGAAATTCATCCTTAATACTTCTAAGTTTATTCTTAAAGCAGTTTATCAAAGAGAATGACTTTTTTAAAGTCGCAATAAACAGCGGAAGTGTCAAGATAAGGCAAATCAATCTGTAGATCATATGCAGATATTCCTGATTCAACGTCATTTCTTTCACCAAATATTGCAAGAGCCATACATTCGGTAAAGGAAAATCCATTACAAATAAGTGAAGGAAGACATGCAAATATAACCCCTAAGGCCCTAACAAACCTGGTTTATATAATCATCCATAAACATGATTGCATCATCATCCTGTCCAGTGTTGAGCTTAAATATGCGCAGCTCATTGTCCTGTTTCAACATCTTCACAAGAAATACACATACTTGTTTAAACAACTTACAAAACCAAGGTTAAAAAGAACATGAAGAAAGTAGGGAAAAACCCCTAATTCCCTGTCGACCTGAGTTCGATCTTGCAAGCTGCTATACAACTGTGACCTCGATATAAATGGCTCAATAGTGGCCTGCAGGAAAAATGTCTCTCAAGTTAATATAATTAAAGATTCGAAATTGTGAATGAATGATGAGTGAAGCTTGCCTTATCTAAAGATGGAAACTGCGCACGCATCATCCGAAGAGCGAACAAGGTGTCGCTGAAAGACAGAGTTTCCACTGCGCAGTAAAAAAAACAACAACAACAACCGATTTCAGCCTTCAATTCCAGTTGGAGAAATCGGATTAATCAATTGATAAATAATAAGTAAAATCGAGATTCACCGAAAGAAGGGAGCGGATGGAGATCGTCCGAATCGCCTTGTTCATCATCGACGCGGGGTCGTTTCCGGGAGGATGACGTCGACGGTTTTGACTCCATGTTTTTTCATTCCGTTCTTGTGGGAATCCAATTAAAGAGAAAATCATGAATTTTGAAGTGGAGTTCTTAATGGGCCGTAAGCTCCTGAAAAATGTCAACCGTCCAAAGATTGATTGATCATCATTGCAATAAGTGGTTTGTTTATGTTTCTTTGGAATTATTATTTAAAGAGTATTGTTTGGTGCACCGAATATTAATGATCGGTAATCACTGTATGTCGAATGATCGGATCCACGACACACGTAAGCTAGCTAGCACGGATTAGGATCCCATACAGCCAACAGCTTTTACAGTCAAGATCAAAATGGTGTAGTTTTGATTTTATTGAAAATCAAAACAATGTCGTTTTAAAAGGGTTCATTAAAATTTGAAATAGGGTTTTAGTAAAACTGCATCATTTTATTTTAGTTCCTATCAAAACTACGCTATTTTGAATTAATTTTTTAAATTTGAATTCAAATATTTGACTGCATATGGCTGTATGCAGCACCGGATACGAGTCCAACTAGCACATGGATATGTAACTTTTTCTACGGATCTTTTGAGCAATTAATTTAATGCCCAAGGGTATAGAAAATTGTTGTCATGAGGGAAGTGTCATGTGTCATTTGCTTTTGAGTGAATTCGATTTGAACTTGTTGGATGGTCAATTGCTTTGTTTGATTTTCATCAATAATTTTCAAAGTATCGTTGTAATTGCTAGTGTTACTAGTGACTTTCTTCTTCTTCTTTCTTCTTGCTTCTCTGGCTGCTTTTACGCCTTGTGTCTTACTAGACTAGATGGACCTCTAGTATTGCTTCCCGGCGTAGAAAAATGATCGATAAAAGAAACAGTAAAGCATGGATCAACTGCAGGTACCTCTTCAACGACAGGAGTTTCTTCTTCTGTATAAATTGTTGGTATAATGGTATCATTTGGAGCAAATATCGGATGCATCAAAACTTGCTCCCAACATTCAAAATGAATGAATGTTTTCTTCTGTTTAGCAACATTCATGGCTTGTGCTTTTCGTAACTATAAAATAAAAATAAAGGTCAAATAACACAATATAATTATTAAAATAAAGTATTGAAAGGTTAATCTATAATTTACCTCAACCTTGATAACCAACGCCCGATTGTTAATTTCTTGTAGCATATGAAACTCATGATCCCCAGAAACTCAAATCTAGTTTCAAATTGGCAAATCGAGAAGCTCGACCAGTTTGAGATCTAGCATCGTCACTAGGGTCTAGGAATTACTTCATCCTCACCCCTTACCCAATTTAAGTGAAAATCAACATAAATTTTTCCCACAACTTCTCATCCTTCTGTCTTGAACCAGAAATCATATTTAATGTTTGTCGTTAGTAAGATATACACAACTACACATCCTCGGACATTCGACCAATTCGTAGACATTTTGGAAAAGAAAATGATTTGTGAGAGGAATTAAGAAAGAGTTTGTAGTGGAAAATGAATGATTTTTTTATGAAATGAAGTTGTGTTTATAGATTTCTTTTGGTTAATAATTATTTTAATTTTATTTATTTTTCTATTTTTTATAAAAAAATTAAAATTTTCTATTGGAAATTAATCACTAGCCTTCAGCTCATTCACGGCCGTGGCAATCTATGTGAGCTGGTTCTCTATCTACTTAAACCGCTTTTCATTTTGCTCTTCATTCACGGTCTCTGCCAACTGACCCACTATATCCTCTAATGACCTTCTCGGTTGCTGAGTATTCTGCGCTGGCCCTTCAGCGCGTCTGTGCGGTGGGTTATAGGAAGCAGCTGGCGCGTAAGGTCGCGCGTCAGTAGGAGCATTAGACTGCGCGCGCCAGTCAGCGCGCGGTCTCTGGAAATTCTTCTCGGCTTTCCAACTGAATCCGTTCTCAGCTAACCCAAACTTAGGCTGTCCTTGCCTAGTTTGTCCATTGTTCCACCCTCCAATAGCATTCACATCAGCTTGTTCATCGAAGAGAGTGGGACATGCGTCGGTCTGATGTTCTGATGCGTGACAGAACTCACAAGGTTTGATATCGGCGCTCTGCTTCATCATCAATCTTTGCATCATATCCTTCAGTTCTTTTATTTCTCCCGTGACATCTACTTGATGCAAAGATCGCGCGCGGTTGTTCTCTAAGGACACTTGATATCTGACTTGGTCCTCGGTGTCCTCTATCAGTTTCCATACATCCTCCAGATACATATTTCTCACATTGCCTTCTGCGCAAGCATTCAACAATCTGAATTCCATTTCTGTTAGTTCGTTGAGGAAGTTCTCAATCAACACGTGTTGGGGGAGTCCATGGTTGTAGCAGTTCGCTTCTAGTTCCCTGAATTGCTCGTACTACTCAGATAATGATTCCCGTGTAGTTGCTTAGGTGCGGCTAGCCCTCGTGTGAGTAATGACACCTTAGCCGCATGATAGAATTTGTATAGGAATCTCTCCTGCAACTCGGGCCATGTCCTTATTGATCCCGTTGCTAAGCCCATCAACCATTGCCTAGCTGAGTCACACAAAGAGAATGGGAAAGCTCTCAACTTCAGCAACTCTGGATCCTCGTTCCCATTCTTCATATTTTCACAAATAGCCGCAAACTCGCTCACATGCTTCACCGGATTCTCACTAGCCATACCATGGAAGTTTGGTATGTAGTGAACAAGCTGGGTCCTCAATTCGAAGTGACCATTCAGAGGTAGCACGATGCACCAAGGTTGATTGACTGCTTGAGGGGCAGACATCTCCTTGACGGTGCATCGAGCCACTGGTTGCTTCAGCAGCCATTCTAAAGCTGACCGTCGTTCCTCTGAGCTTCAGCAGCCATTCTAAATTCTAGACCACGCTGAACTTCTCTTCTGATCACGTCTAGTTCAACAGGGTGCAGGCGAGCGAACAGATTCTCTGGGTTGCACGCTTGCGCGTCTGGGTCTCTATTCTTCTGTCGATCACACTGTTTTCACCACTAGCTTCCATACAAATAAAAAAACAACAACTAAATTAAACATAACTAATTTTTTTGGATTTTTCTGTATAAAAGACATAAAGTAAATAAAAAAAAGAAAAGAAAATTTCTCTTGATGCGTTCTCCAGCAACGGCGCCAAAATTTGACAGCACGTCGTTGAGTGCTGCAAATTTATCCCTCCCTCCTCCTTAGTATAGTCTAGGCAAGTAGGGTCGAATCCACAGGGAACGGTGAGAAGTCGTGTTTTATCTACAAACTAAAAATGGGGGGTTTGTGAGTTAAGCAAGTTAAAGAAAGAAAACAGTTGCGCAAGTAGTACTGGCGCGCGATCAGAAGGCAGTTATAAAGATGTTAACAAAAACAAAGATGAGCTCGGTTCAGATTTATAACTATGAATTCTATGTTCATCATTGGTCACTACATATATATGATATACTGTTCACGTAAGTTAACGTCCGGTCAAGGCTTAATAACCTACACATACACTCCGGTCAAAGTCGGTATGATATTATTACTCGGTCTAGTCTAATTAACCACGAATCCGGTCAAAGTAGTGATTAATTAGTCTAGCGTTACTCCATTCATTCACAGTCATGCACCTCTAATAGTTTAACTATAGATAATAGATTCTATAACTAAGTCTGCGGTGCAAGGCTCACTTAATTATCTAACGTAATTATCATGCAATTGAGCTTGGAGTAATAATACTAAACTTATCATGCAATTAAGAACGAAACCTCAAAACATATTGTTCAAAGGTCAGAATCCAAACCGAATTCAGTAAGTTAGCTAGACATACTAAATGTATACATCTCAATGTGTAAGTTTGAACAACTAAAATAACACAACAAATCTGATTGACGCGTCGTCCTGCTCGCGTCGGAAGCTTGCATGCACAGCTCTCTCTTTTTCCGGCTCTCTTGTGATTTCCTTCAAACTTTGCATTTATAGTCTTTCCTTCTAGGGTTTCCACGAGAAAGTAGGCAAGAAAATATATTAGAAATCATCTTTATCTCTAAAAATCAGTCTTAGAAATATCTTTATCTCCAAAATCCAGACTTACAAATATTCTTTGCACGTGATGACATCATCACTCCGGATTTGTCGCTGTTTCTGACGTCATCGCTTCCTCTGCTCTACGCGACTCATTACTAGCGCGCTATACTTCTCGCGCGGTCCTTGGTTTTCTAGTTTGTTAGATTGTTGATCTTTTGCTTCGAGATTTAGCCTTTGATCAGTGTTAGAAATGTCTATTTTAAGCCCCTACTTTTATGCTTATTTCATATGATTTGAATGTAAAATATATTACTTTTGATACTTTGATTGATGTTTTAGGTCAAAAGCACGGTTTACACTTTACGAAGGAGCATAAATGGAAATATGAGGAAAAGCACGTGAATTCGGCCTAAATCAGACATAATTTGGATCATTTCTGCAATTCTTAGACCGAGTGCACTAAAGTACCTGACCTGAGATAAAACAAGTTACTCGACCAAGTTACTCGATCGAGTAAATACACTGCTCGAGCAAAGTTATCACGTGACCAAGACCCTTCGTATGGATTATCTCCATTAACTCGAGTGATTTAATACAAGAAGATAAGGAAGACCTTTCATTCCACTCGAGGATTAAATGCATGAAGATAAGCTTAACTCTACATTTACTCGGCCATTTATGATTGGAGTTAAAGCAAGACTTCTCATTTCACTCGAGCCCTTTGATTGAACTTCACTATATAAACATCACAAGGAGATCAAAGAAAGTTGGCTGCTGCTGCCCGAGCCACCTAAGGGGGCTGAATAAAGTGATTGATCTAGTCGAGTAAACCAAGTGAAGAAGAAGATATACCCGAGAGAGTTCGGAGGACCGATTGAATTATTGAAGTTTATACAACCAGATTTTGTACTCGAGATAACGAGGAAAATAGCAGCAGCATTGGAGCTCGACCGTGGATCATCAATCACTGAGAATTTCTAAACTTTACTCTTGTTTTATTTACAATCGTTTTACTTACAACCGTTTGAACATGTTTGCATTATCACTCGAGATGAGTGAGTAGTTTCCTTATGATAGGGATTTGATGAATCTCTAGTGCTTATGAATAACTTGAACATGATTATTAAATTTATATGAATCAATTCTTGTATGATGATTGCGTGTGTTGAATCATACCCGAGCTTTATCTTCATAAATTAGGTGTCCTGACAAAACATCTAGAAGTGTAGGTTGGAGTAGTATATCTACGGAAGGACCGGGAGGTGAACTTAGAATATTTTAGAATCAATACAACTATTAGATCGAGTATATTAGCAAAGCGGGAGCAGCGAGTATATTCGGTGCATGAATGTATTAATAAGCGTATTTGGACAGATTAGTGAAAACACCGGGAGGAATGAAGCTAGTCGAGTAGATGTTTACATGCGAATCCAACATTCGGGAGTGAGGATTCGTATGCTAAAGCTACTCAGTCTAAATTCTATAATATAAATCCAACATTCGGGAGTGAGGATTTATATTATCATATAACTATACGTTCTATATTAAATTGTCATCGAGGAGGAAATTCGTAACTATAATATAAATCTAACACGGGAGTGAGGATTTATATATCTTGTTCGAGTGAAACTATAAGTATTAGTGGAGGATTCTCATCCTTGTCATAGTTTTTAATATTTGATAACAAATCCTTTTCATAGTTTGATAACAAAACCTTTTCTTTGAAATATTGCCTTTTGAATAAATAATATTGCCTTTGAAATAAATAAAACACTATAAACGAAGTTAGAGATGAAAACTAGTAATCGAGTGTAGAGGATTAAAAACTAGTAATCGAGTGTAGAGGATTAAAAACTAGTAATCGAGTTTGAAATATAACTTGACTCCACTGTTCCCTTGGGTTCGACACTAGGTCACCCCTAGTTCTATAAATTCTTTTGAGTTGCGTGCCGGAATATTTATTCACATATATTGCACACGTCAAAATGGCGCCGTTGCCGGGGAACGGTGTTTAGTTTTTAGTTTTTAAAATCTTTCACTAGTTTAATTTTTAGTTCTAGATTTCGAGTTACTCGAAATCGTAAATATAAAAATAAAAAAATAAAAAAATAAAAATAAAAATAGTAGTAATAAAAACTTTCATTTGCTTATTTTTCTAGCTATTACTAAAATTCATCTTTTTGTAGGTGAATGCAATCAAACTCTAAAGCGAAGAAAAAGGTGCAAGTGGACGTCACAAATTCAAGTTCTAGCTCTTCGAGATCATCTAGACCTTTAACCTTAACTTCGTGGATAATACCGAAGAAACCGAGAACAAATCTTACTCGACCGATCAGGAAACTTACTCGACCAGATATGGAAAATCAAGGAGCAGCTCGAGCAGGGGCTGAGGTCGAGCAACCAGCCGAGTACTACATAACTCCAACCATTGGAAGTTATGATTCTCCATTCGCATTCCAATGAAGAAGGATACGACTTTGAACTTCGAGGAGGACTCATCCAAATGATCAAGAGTGAATCATTCGACGGATACGGTAACCCTCACGTTCATCTTAATAATTTTACTGAATTATGCCGTACGTATAAATTTGCAGGAGTACCTAGAGAAATAGTTTACATGAAGCTATTTCCATTTTCTTTAACCGATGGAGCGAAAGATTGGCTTCAAGGACACGAGCCGAAACACATTCAAGACATGGGACGCCTTAGCCAAGCTTTCGTAAACCAATACTTTCCCCCTGCAAAGGTAAAACGTATTAGGGATAGAATTAACAAATTCGTTCAAGCCAACAATGAATCTTTTCACGAAGCGTACGAACGATTCAAAGGACTTCAACGCGAATGTCCTCATCATGGATATAACAAATGGGAATTGTTGTCGATGTTCTACGATGGAATGGACGAGAATAGCCGATTACGTATGGATCAAGGAAGCGGAGGAAGCATCATGGGACTACCCGCGAGCGAAGGATTCAAGGTTATAGAGAAACTCGCATGGAACAGCCACCAATGGGGTGGAGATCGAAACCATCTAAAGAAGGAGGAACTTGAGCCGAGTACGAATTCAGTCACGAAAGCCGACTTTAATAATCTTTCAAAAACCGTTAACTCTTTAGTGCAAACCCTTTCTAACCTTAACTTAGATAAGAAGAAAACACAATCAAACGTCTACGAGGTTAGCGAGCACTGAAGAAGCTTACGGCCTAAAGGAGGAGAAGACGTTAGCTACATAGCTCGAGGACAAGGATCCTACGTACCCCCTCAACAAAGGCAGACTAGATTCTACTCCGATTTGAAACCACCATACCCTACTCAAGGGTATAATAACCAAAACCCAGGTAAGTCTCAATACTACCCAAGAGACCAAGCTAGAGGAGACTACCCGAGCAACCAAGCCTCGAGTCAGAACTATGGCCCGAGCACAAATCAGAATTTCAACCAAAGGAAGGAAGACAAGAAATCCGAGGAACCCACCTTAGCGCAACTAATGACTCAAATGATAGCTACTCAAGCACAACAGAGCAAAGACATTCAGAAAATTTACGCGGAACTCCGACAAGGAAAAGCCGAACAGAAGATGCTTGAGACACATTTGCGCAACTCGCTTCAACGCATTCAAGGAATCCCGGAAAACTTCCTTCTCAACCCGAAATAAACTCAGCCGACTTAAGCGCTATCACTTTGAAGAGTGGTAAGGAGCTTGAAGGACCAAGACCAAAGAAAGCACAAACAAATTCAGCCGAGCAAGATGAACCGAGTAACACTCAGCAGCCCGAGCAGGAAGAGGAAGCCACGGACAAGGAAAGTGAGCCGCCTTACGTAGCACCACCACCTTACGTTCCACCACTTCCATTCCCAACAGACAAAAGAAGGTAAAAGAAACAGCCGCATTCAAGAAGTTTGCTGAAATTCTCGGAAAGCTTAGCATCACTCTACCATTTTCAGAGGTAATTTCTCAAATGCCCACCTATGCTAAATTTTTAAAAGATATTATAACTCATCGTCGTGAATTATGTGATGTAGACCATGTTGCCTTAGGACCTAATTCTAGTGCCGTAATACAACGTAAGATGCCTAAGAAACAAAAAGATTATGGTTCATTCACTATACCGATCGTCGTAGGAGATATAAATTGATGATGCCTTATGTGATCTAGGAGCAGGAGTTTCCATAATGCCATTTATCTTATATGAAAAATTAGGAAATAGGAGAACTTTCTAGCACCACTTTAATTCTTAGACTAGCTGATAGGTCTAAACGAGTACCAATTGGTGTGTTAGAAGATATGCCTGTTAAAATTGGAGAATTCTATGTTCCTGTGGATTTTTATGTGTTAGAAATGGATGATAACCCTTATGCCGAAATTCCTGTTATTATGGGAAGACCATTTTTAAACACAGTCAAGGCATTGATAAATTGTGGCGATGGTTCAATCGAGTTGGACCTAGGTGAGGACAAGGTAAAATTTTATCTTTCTAAAATGATGAAAGCACCTACTTGTTCTTTGGATTGTGATTTGTTTGATGCTAATATTTCAAATAGTGATATAGTTGATATTTCCGCGCTAACATTTATTGAAAATATGTCGAATCTCATGGATGAAACCGAGTACTCGACCGAGTCATTTTCGGTCGAGCAGAATTTGATCGAGCAGAATTTGACCGAGCAAGAACTAACCGAGCAGGAACTTACAATCATAAGCAACTCGAGCAAAGGTAATGAATTTGGTCAGGAATTGAAACCTCTTCCACCAAATCTAAGGTACGAATTTTTAGTTTCAGAAAAATTTTCGCCAGTAATTATAAGTGCTTTGCTAAATCAAAATGAAACTATGAAACTCATGCATGTTTTACGTACACATAAAGATGCTATAGGACACTCTATAGATGATTTAAAAGGAATTAGTCCCGACGTATGCATGCATAGGATTCGTTTATGCGATGACGCAAAACCATCTAGGGAGTTTCTTAGGAGACTAAATCCCAAATTAGGTGAAGTTGTTCTGAAAGAAATAACAAAACTTAGAGATGCAGGAATCATATACTCGATCCCCCATTCAGATTGGGTTAGCCCAATCCACGTCGTTCCAAAGAAAGGAGGATTAACCGTAGTTAAAAATGAAAATGATGAATTAATCCCCACTAGAACCGTAACCGGATATAGGATGTGTGTCGATTATAGAAAACTTAATAAAGCAACTAAAAAAGACCATTTCCCTATTCCATTCGTGGATCAAATGTTGGAGAGACTTTCCGGGCACGAGTACTTTTGT
The DNA here is from genome assembly GCA_006409495.1 of Sedum album. Taxonomy (NCBI): domain Eukaryota; kingdom Viridiplantae; phylum Streptophyta; class Magnoliopsida; order Saxifragales; family Crassulaceae; genus Sedum; species Sedum album. The sequence continues at coordinate 219,571 of QZGG01000140.1, forward strand.
TTCCTCGACGGGTATAGTGGATTTTTCCAAATACCTATCCACCCCGAGGATCAAGAGAAGACCACGTTCACATGTCCATATGGAACGTTCGCGTATAGAAGAATGCCTTTCGGGTTATGCAACGCTCCGGGAACTTTTCAACGGTGTATGATGTCCATTTTCTCCGAGTACCTCGAGAAGACTATGGAAGTTTTTATGGATGATTTTTCAGTTTACGGGACTCGTTTGACGATTGTTTATCGAATCTATCCAAAGTTCTAGCTCGATGCATTGAGATGGACCTAGTTCTAAACTGGGAGAAATGTCATTTTATGGTTCAAGAAGGAATAGTGCTCGGACATCTAGTTTCAAAACGAGGAATAGAAGTCGACAAAGCCAAGATCGAGGTGATCGAGAAGCTACCACCGCCTAAGGATGTACGAGGTATTAGAAGCTTTCTCGGACACGCCGGATTCTACAGAAGATTTATCAAAGACTTCTCGAAGATAGCAAAACCACTCACAAACCTTCTCGCTAACGATGTTAAGTTCGTGTTCGATGATAAATGTCATGAAGCGTTCGAGACGTTAAAGAAGTTACTCACAACCGCCCCGATCGTTCGAGCACCAAATTGGGATTTACCGTTCGAACTAATGTGCGATGCAAGCGACGGAGCGATTGGAGCATGCCTCGAACAGAGAATTCAATACCTCGTTGGATCAAAGACCATTGTTTACTCAGATCACGCAGCACTCAAATACTTGATGAATAAAAAGGACGCAAAACCAAGACATATTAGATGGATCCTTTTATTGCAAGAGTTCGACATAGAGATCAGAGACAAGAAAGGAGTCGAGAACGTAGTAGCCGACCATTTATCTAGACTCGAGACTCCCTTAGAGGATAAAGGAAGTGGAGACCCTATCAAAGACTCATTCCTAGGAGAATACTTGTCATCCGTAGACTCAGCTCAAAACAGAGACCCTTGGTACGCAGATTTTGTGAACTATCTTGTTTGTGGAACGCTACCACCAGAGATCACGTATGCACAAAAGAAGAAATTTCTCCGAGACGCTACTCGATACTATTGGGACGAACCTTATATCTACAAGTTAGGAGTTGATGGCATATATCGTACGTGTGTAGCAGAAAAAGATCAACATAGAATCTTACGCGAATGTCATTCTTCATTCTCGGGAGGACACGGATCCACATCCAAAACAGCTGCTCGAGTAATGCAATCGGGATTCTATTGGCCAACTATTTTTAAGGATGCTCATAAGTATGTTCAATCGTGCGACGCTTGCCAAAGATCGGGAAACATCTCGAGGAGAGATCAGAGGCCTCAGAGGGTATACTCGAAGTAGAAATTTTTGATGTATGGGGAATTGATTTCATGGGACCTTTTCCTTCTTCTTACGGAAACAATTACATTCTAGTAGCGGTTGAGTATGTGTCTAAGTGGATAGAAGCCATAGCCACACCCACATGCGATGCCAAGTCCGTAAAGAAATTATTTAAGAAGATCATTTTCCCTAGATATGGTGTACCTTGAACTATCATTAGTGACAATGGAACGCACTTTAAGGAGAAACTACTCGAGAAGATGCTTCGAAAACATGGAGTATATCACAAGATTTCGACACCTTACCATCCCCAAACCAGTGGTCAAGTAGAAGTTTCGAATAGAGAAATCAAAGCTATTTTAGAAAAGACCATTTCAGGAGCAAGGAAGGAATGGGCGTCGAAGCTAGATGACGCACTATGGGCTTATAGGACAGCCTACAAGACCCCTATTGGTATGTCTCCATACAAACTTATCTTTGGAAAAGCTTGTCACTTACCGGTAGAGATCGAGTACAAAGCCATGTGGGCTATCAAGAAGATGAATTTCGATGCTAGAGCTGCAGGAGAACACCGTATTCTTCAATTACATGAACTCGAGGAAATACGTTTAAACGCCTACGAAAGCGCGAAAGTGCTTAACGGATGGAGTATGGAAATACATCCATCGGATTATTTCAACAAACATCAACACTCGTGTTGATCAAGGTGCTCGAGTATCTCGGGAAGATTTGGACTTAATGTACTTCATGGAGCGAGGAGACTCCATTGATTGGTTTTATGTCTTCACCGAGCGCTTCAAGAAGATGATCAACCCTAAGGAAAAGAGCAAGGCACTCGGCTGCTCATCTTTGATCACTGGCCTCGCGGAACGCTCATATTTTCAGTTTGAAGGCAAGGGAGATTTTAGACCGCTCGACACCGCTCATTTGGTCACGATGACGTTGATGGATAGGAGGAGCAAAGAATGGGTTTGTGCAAAGGAAATGCCCAAGCGTGCTGACCGGAAAGGAAAGAAGAAAATGAATGAAGGAACTAGCTTCGAGTGGGAAGAGTGCTAGGAAAGCCTCTTTTTGTTGTTTATTTGTGTTTGTTTTCGAAAACTTGTGGGACTTACCGTCTGCGGTACTTTGTTGTCTGTAACTTGAACTTGCGCGTACTTGTTTTCAACTGCCATATTCCCTTATAATCGCCAAGTTTTAAGATCGCAAAGCGAAGCAAAAAGGACATTGCTTCACTCGACCGAATCTATGGATTATTCGGTCGAGTAACCCACAACACTTAAACAACTCGACCCAAATTAGAAAATCTGATTTTTTACCAAAGCCCACTCGAGCACTTAGCCCAAATTCTTTGCTATACAAAACATCTCGAGTAACCCTAATAAATATTCAAAACTTCCATTTATTAAATCCTTGATTTAATCTTTGATTTAATATTCAATTATTAGAAACCTTTGATATACAAAAATTTATCACACTTTATTAGGTAGGTTACTACTCGAGTAACCTTAGAGCTTCCCAATTTAGACTTATATATAAACCGATCGAGTAGCATGGCATATTCACCATTCAACTCGACCGAATCAACACACTAAAGCCCCAACCTACATACTCGAGCAACATGTTTCAATCCAACCTACTAGCCAAAAACACCAATGCACCCTCCCAACGAAGAACTCAAGTTGAGTTTGTTCACACCTATGACCCATCCTACCCACCAAGTTTTGACAACATAGACCATGCAAGAACCTATGAAAGTTTAGCTGAAGATGCAAACCGACTCAAGCCTTTGGTGAGCTCGATAGCCCTTCATGACAAGACAATGCAAAGCCTTGGCATTAGTGCCAAAGTTTATGACATGTTTGGCCGAGCTGCACTCGATGTTGATGTTGTTTTCAACAAGCAATGCTATAAGGAACTTGTCTATGAGTTCATTGCTTCGTTTGAACCTGTGGAAGGAGATGGTTTTGCATATGATTATGAAGGATGGAAATTCAGAATTCAAGATTTGGATTTTTATTGGACTCGACAAGAAGCATATAGACATCTTGGATTTCCTGAAGTAGGACTTTGCCACTTCTAAAGACATTAGCCGCCAAGACTTCATTGGAGACTATCCTTCACCATCCTCTATTAAGAATCCTGTTTGGAAGTACGTGCACCGTCTAATTGCTACTAATATTAATTGCCAACCCGAAACTGTTGATGTAGTTACCCGAGAGGACTTGAACATTATGTGGGCACTCGACCAAGATGAACATATCAATTGGTTTGATGTGTTTACAACTATGTTCAAGGGTATGCAGCAGGCATACTACTCTTCACAGTACGTGGGTTGTACTTCATTGATCACTAGCATAGCAATCGGTTGCCAATTTATTCTACCCGAGAGATACACAGAATTCTGAGAATTGGACTTTAACTTGTTAAGGAAATTAGCATTCCTAGCCAAACAACCCGCTAAGTTAGAATTTGCCTATAAGGAAGTAACTGAGGAAGAAGACCCCTCCGAGAACGCGCACTCGGTTGGGAACTTCAATGATACAAGCAAAGGAAAGGGTAAGGAAAAATCTACCTCGAGCAAAACGCAGTCCAAGAAGCCTAAGAAAAATAATTCGGGTATTGAGTGGTATGAGGTTCGTAGGGTGACTATCAAAGAATTTCGCAAGTCGAATGGAGAACCAATAGAGATCGAGTCTGATGAGTGATGATTTAAACCTTATTTTTCTTATTTCTTCTACAAATAATCATGTCTTTGTTTGGAAAACAAAGTTAAATATTCAATAAAGAAGAAATTTATAACTTACCAAATTTTAGGGTTACTAAAATTAAAATTCAGAATTAAAACACCTTGAACAATAAAAACTCAATTAAATTCTGAATTTTGGCCGAGCCCACTCGACCAACTAAGAAAATCACTCGACCAAGTGAACCTATCCTTAAGCCGAACCTAAACTCTTCCATTTGGTCGAGTCATCTGGTTCACTCGACCGAATCAAACTTTTGGGCCATATCACCTTAAACATTAAACAAAACCTAGCCCAATTACACAAAAAAAAAAAAAAAAAAACAAACCCTAACTCGACCGAACTTATTTATTCACTTAAGACCAAATGGAGAGTGGTCGAGTTAAGAGGACACAAGATAGTAGTTGTGGAAGAATGGAAATTTCGTTTAGGAAACAAGGACTTTGTTCTCTCTAGAGATGATTTAAGAATTGCTTTTGGTTTGGAACATTGCGACCCATGTTTACCGATCACTAAGAATATGAGGAACATAGTTTGGAAAGAAATCACAAACGGTAGTATGGATTTTAAGTCGGGTAGCACGGCTACAGAGATTAGAAGTTCGGAATGGAAATTTATACATCGTCTCATAGCTACTTGCCTATACCTTCGTAGTGATAAAGGAAGATTCGTGAATAAGGATGATTTAGATATAATATGTTGTATGCACGAGGATCTTCCGTTCGATATGCTCACTTGCATCACTCGAACACTTGAGGAATGTCTCTTGAAGTCATTCAAAGGATTATATATTGGTGGAGGACATTTTATCACCATGCTTGCTAAGCATGTAGGATTTTCACTCGACCCGAGAAAGGCATTGCCGAAACAAGTACTAGGGGAGGTCGAGCTACTAAGTCGTGGACTTGTTAAAAAGATAAAACTCAGCGGAGGAGATATTATTGTCTTACCCGAAAACGAAGACAAAGATGATATTAGTCACGACTCACCACCACCCGAGACCAATTCCCTTGATGAGCTTTTAAGAAACTCTAGAAATATGATTGCATGGCAAAGGGACATCACTAATTGGTATACTGACATGACTATTTGGCAAGGAGAAATGTTGAAGACATTATTCACTCACACCGCGTGTGAAGGATACCGATCACCACCTAGACCTATATTGCATCACTCGATCGAAGAGACCGCTCAAGATGATGAAGAATTCGTAGATGCAGAGGATAACGTAGGTGACAACGGATAAGTTTGATACTGAAACAACTTCCGAATCCTTAGGCCACCCGATAACTCTCAAACGAACAATCAACAAAATCCATAAAAAACCAACTTTCACTACTCGAACTAGATTGATCGAGTACTTGACATTTGCACTTGTTTGAACATTTTAACTAGATTATCTATCATGTTTTGCTTTGTTCGTTATATAATGACAAATCTTTGTTAGCATTGCAAGAATGATAGATGTGCAGCGCATTGGAAAGTCAGGATACGGAGATTAATGTCAAGAACGATATACTCGACAACCAGCTAAGTATCTCTACACCTTAATCTTAATTTATTGCTTAGGGACTAAGCAAACTTTTAAGTGTGGGGTGGGGAGTAGTATGCATACAAATTTTCATGATATATACATTGCATACTTTTTAAAAATTTGCATACATCCTACTATTTAAATGAAACACGTTGAAAAATGTCAATTAAACATGCTAATAAGATCGAGCACTTAGATTGAAAATGTTTGCTGATAAACTCATGAATTGAAATTTTTTGAATTGAACGATTTTCATGATAGAAAATTTATTTCTTGTGACTTAGCTTAAGAGCTTGCCTAAATTGATTTTTCTTAGAAATTTTTGACATAACACCTTGAGAAAAGCAAAGTTTTATCCAATTTCATAGAGGGAAATTTTTTGAACGAAACATGGATAATATTTCATAAAGCTATTGTATTGCCTTTAGGTGACTTAAGCATATCTCGTAATATATGGTACATTTGTTGTAACACTCGAGTTAATATTTCGGCATCTAGTCAAGTCTTAAGTGTGGGGTTGTCCGATAAAGTCGAGCATTTGCCGAGGGTTAGGAAAGAAAATAAAATTTATTTCCCCCTTGAAAGTATCTGCTTTGACAAAACAAGAAAACAATTGCCGAGGGTTAGGAAGGTAAGTTCCCCCTTGAAAGTATTTGTTTTGCAAGAAAAAAAATATAGAAAAAATATATAAAAGAAAAAAATAATAATTCGTTTCCCCACTTAAGTCCTTGCTATTGCCTAAATAATGTTGCGACTCGAGTGAAGCTGTCAAATGATAACCATTGAGAATTGCTTAGGGACGATCCCTGTACTTATGTACGTAGGCATGACATGCTTTTGAAAGAAAAATTCATGAAATATGTGGTAATTATCCGGAATTCCTCTACTCTTATGGAATACGACGTGTAGTCTAATTCTTGGGCAAGAATTCTTGACCTTGACCTTATGGACTAGCCCTTGCTAGCATAGGAGATTGGTTCGGTGAAACTCCTCTTGAATATTGTGTTTTACTTTGTGATTTTCGGTGTAAGTTGGGAATGGAGAGAAGGACAAACCAAGGTTAGTTTCTTATTGCTCGAGTTACTTTGAAATTTATGACTATCGTGATTTGAAGTGATTTTCAATAATTTCTCATGCCATGAATGATCAGCTATACTTTGAAGTGTTTATGATTAAAGAATAATGCAAAAGAATGTTTGTTGAATTGACTAACTATGAAGATGAATATGATGAATGGATGATGTGCAGGATTTGTGAGTATTCCGTTATCTGAAAACTCTCACGAGACTAAAACTCTACCGCTAGGGCAGCCTAGAGGTTTAAAGGCTTAATGCATATGCTAAATGCATTCGTGATTTTCTACGACAGTGAACTAGGATTAGATTAACTTAGAAATCTCAGGAGTAAGAAATAAGCGTAATACTTGTTCGGGACGAACAAGGATTAAGTGTGGGGTATTTTGATCAGTGTTAGAAATGTCTATTTTAAGCCCCTACTTTTATGCTTATTTCATATGATTTGAATGTAAAATACATTACTTTTGATACTTTGATTGATGTTTCAGGTCAAAAGCACGGTTTACACTTTCATCTAGAAGTGTAGGTCGGAGTAGTATATCTAGGGAAGGACCGGGAGGTGAACTTAGAATATTTTAGAATCAATACAACTATTAGATCGAGTATATTAGCAAAGCGGGAGCAGCGAGTATATTCGGTGCATGAATGTATTAATAAGCGTATTTGGACAGATTAGTGAAAACACCGGGAGGAATGAAGCTAGTCGAGTAGATGTTTACGTGCGAATCCAACATTCGGGAGTGAGGATTCGTATGCTAAAGCTACTCAGTCTAAATTCTATAATATAAATCCAACATTCGGGAGTGAGGATTTATATTATCATATAACTATACGTTCTATATTAAATTGTCATCGAGGAGTAAATTCATAACTATAATATAAATCTAACACGGGAGTGAGGATTTATATATCTTGTTTGAGTGAAACTATAAGTATTAGTGGAGGATTCTCATCCTTGTCATAGTTTTTAATATTTGATAACAAATCCTTTTCATAGTTTGATAACAAAACCTTTTCTTTGAAACATTGCCTTTTGAATAAATAATATTGCCTTTGAAATAAATAAAACACTTAAGAACTAAATTGAAAGCTAGTAATCGAGTGTAGAGGATTAAAAACTAGTAATCGAGTTTGAAATATAATTTGACTCCACTGTTCCCTTGGGTTCGACACTAGGTCACCCCTAGTTCTATAAATTCTTTTGAGTTGCGTGCCAGAATATTTATTCGCGTATATTGCACCACGTTAGCCTTCATGTTGCACTTTTGTTCTAACTCTTCTAATGAACCTAAGATATAAAACTACACCAAAAGCGTAATCTCATACTAAATATGTTAGAAATCTAAGTAGTTTAACGGACTTAAAACAGCATACAAAAGTGCCTTATCAACCTGTTCAAAAAGTTATATTAAATAATTTTGATGTTTGTGGGTGGTTAAGTCAGTTTTCTTCAAATTAACGTAATGGAAGGGTGGTTTACGGCAAAAAACCCTTTAATTATTTAATGAATCCTTCGCTAAATCTATCACTCACTTAATCATTCCCATTGACAAGCTAAGTAGTTAAGAATTTTAATTTAATGAATATCTATACAAAGGAAAATACAATAAATTCATGAAATAAATATATAAAGTATGTGAATACTTTTGCCTATATCACTAACCTTCAGATATAGGTTGCAATTCATTAGTAATAGCGACAATTGTAGAAAATTATAATACCCCATTTTGAAAGAAATCACTATTTTAACAAACATAAATGAAACAACTTGATTGTAATAGCTCTGTTATAAAAATCAGTAGTGCCATAGTTTTGATAGAAATTACAAAACATGTGACCATCTAACGGGTGCATCTATATTGAAAAAGATTACTATTATATCTCATTTTTTAGAAAATTATCGTTTTTAATAAATAATTACGAAATAACTCTATTATTAAGGTTTGGTTATCAAAAACCACCATTGATTATATAAAAAATATTAATAAATTAATAAATTTAGTTATTATCATATGTGTTAAGTTCTAGAAAGACATTTCATTTATGTGAGACATAAGGACAAAATCTGAATCACTGATTTGATTGATCTAACGTTTGAGATTAAAGTTGATTTTATATTTAAGTTTGAAAGTAATATTATTGGACTATCACAGAGTTGTGCTCAACCTCTGTTCCAGATAAGCTTAAGCATTGCTTGTGTTTGACAATCTTATGTAAAGTTAAATCCTGAAAGTAAAAGATACAAGACATGTTGCCTTAGTTCGGCTTCTTTAAGGCTTAGTCTGGGGGCTTACTCCAAAGCCCGTTGGAAACGTTCCACTAAAACAAATCAACTACAATTACAACAAATTGACTGTTAAAGAACTTTAAGTGAAACAAATTACGAAAACCCTAATCACAAGTACTAACCTCCAGCTAGCTATCCATAATATCAAAACTCCACTGATCTCTTGTTCGTCACGTGAACGATTCCCTACGCTCTCTGAATAATGTATCAAAGGGCAACTTTTTTGATGACAGCGAATCACCTCAGAATTGAAGCAAGCTTTCTCAGCGCACCCGAACGTGCTTCTCAGCTTGATCAACTTAGCTCTCGTGTATATCTCCAAAGTCAGAATATTGCTATCGCTCACTATCTTACTCACTCCAAAGTCACACGCCAATTGGTTCTCCTCTTCTAATTATATAGTGTTCTTTAAAGATAACGATCTTATTTTAGAAGTCATTATCTTTTGGGAAACTTTTAATTCTAACCGATTAAGATAATAATCTATTTGATTAATAATTCTTTTATTCAGACATCGTGAATCCTTCGTGATTCCTACGCCGCCTTTGACTCTTAGAGAAGTCGTCTCGTATTGTGTGATCATCGTTGTTTGCTTAGAGTGTCTCCCTCTGTTTCTTCGTTCTGCTTTCATCATTTAGTTTTGCAACCCTTTTATCATATTTGCAGCACACTTCATTCTATTTCTTGAATTCTTATATCTCAAGATAACTTTATTTGTATAATAAAACAACAAGTGGACAGTAAAACAAAGAGAAGTTTAGTGTGAATCTGGTTCCGGCGTGTCAGAACTTCTGTTGCGCGTCACTTGTTGATAATTCCTGGTAGGTTGCGCGTGATGTTTGTCTACATGATGTCTCGTCTCTTGGTATAATTCGCGATGTCTTATGTGCGTCTTCAAGCTTCTATTTATGTGCGTCTTCTAGGGTTTTCAAATTCAAATAGAAAAGAGATAATTCCTGTAAATTTATCTTTATTCCTAAAATCTTGCATTGGTAATTATTATGCGCATCGCTAACATCATCTTTCCGTGTTGCTGGCATCATCACTGAATTATGCCAGTTGTCTACTGACGTCATTGACGAGCACGTCGTTGAGTGCTGCAAATTTATCCCGGCTCTCCTACTAGTATAGTATTGGTAAGCTGGGGTCGAATCCACAGGGAACGGTGAGAAGTCGCCTTTCGAGCTACAATCTAAAACTGGGGTTTGTAAGTATTAGCAAGTAAAGAAAAGAAAACGGAAAACAAACACGGTTGACTAACCTAGCGCACTACTACTAAGTTGCTTAACAATTTATGAGATGATATCAGCTCAGACTTATCCTTATGAACATATGCTTATCATTGGTTACTAAAGATACATGATATAAGGTTCACGTAGGTTAAGGTTCTGTCACAGCTTAATAACCTACACATACATTCCGGTCAAAGTCTGTATGATATTATTACTCAATCTAGTCTAGTCAATAACGAATCCGGTCAAGGTAGCTACTGCCTATTCTAGTGTTACTCCTATCATTCACAGTCACGTACTTCTGATAGTTTAACTATAGATAATAGATTCTACAACTAAGTCTGCGGTGCAAGGCTTCGCTTAATTGTCTAACCTAATTATCATGCGATTGAGTTCGGAATAATAATACTAAACGTAATCATGCAAATTAAGAACAAGACCTCAAAACATAATGTTCACAAGTCAAAGTCTAAACTGATAAAGCAAGTTAGCTAGACATGCTTTTATTAAACATCTCAAGGTTTGTATAATAAACAACAATAGTGAATAGTAAAAACAAAGAAAACTCAGCGTAGGTTGTCAATCTGCGCGTCGGTCCTTTGCTGCGCGTTGCTTCGTCACTCGCTCGGCTCTTGCGCGTCTCTTCTAGCTTGATTTGGCCGGACGGCCCGTAGGCTAGAGTATGGTGTTGTCTTGCACATCCTCAAGCTTTGTATTTATATGCAAGCTTCTAGGGTTTCTAAGTTCAAAATAGGAAAGAGATAATCTTTGATTTCCATGTTTATCCCTAAAATCTCGCATAAAATATATTCTGCGCGTTGCTGACGTCATCTCCGCGTTTTCTGACGTCATCATCTCTGGTGCGTGACTTGTCAGTCGCGCGACTTGTCTTGCGCACGACCGACTGGCGAGCGACCCACTGGCGAGCGACCGACTGGTGCGCGACCCACTGGCGAGCGACCGACAGGCGCGTGACCGACTGTGTGCGCGACCGACTCACTTGTGAGTGACTGGTGCGTGACCGACTCACTTGTGAGCGACTGGTGCGTGACCGACTCACTTGTGAGCGACTAGGGTTGCGCACCTGCGTTCTGCTCGGGCCTTTACAATTCTTTCTTCTTTGTTTCTTGCTGCGAAATAAGCTTCTAAACGTCTATCTTTAATGCATATTCATCCTTAGCTTCATAAAATCTCCTG